>JAVJIX010000039.1:1035000-1192500 GCA_036785185.1 Paratrypauchen microcephalus
CTTGATCTGATGGTTGGTGGTTTGAATCCTGCTCTCTATAAACATAATTGATTGAGCGGCCAGATTGGCTGACCCACAGGCTGGCATGGCTATTCCAGCTCCAGATGCAGCTACAGATGAATGCTGCCGTTGTGTCCTTGAGCAAGACACTTAACCCACATCACCCCAGTGTCTGCGAATGTGTGTGTGAATGGGTCACTGGTTCCTTGGTGTAAAGCGCTTTGAGTGCCTTGAAGTTGGAAAAGCGATATATAAAAATGTAACAATTTACCAATGTTAAAAAAAACCCCACTATACCAAAAACAATACAATTTCCATAAAGACAAGTACCCTTACCAGAAAAGTTACACAGTGTACCTTTAAATCCTGGCTTAGACCATAACCTTGTATACAGTACTGCAAAATGATCAGTTTTTCTGATTTTACTACTTATAGGTATGTGTTTGGGCAAAAGGAACATTTTTGTTTGAGTCTATAAACTACTGACAACATTTCTCCCAAATTCCAAATAAGAATATTATCGTTTAGAGCATTTATTTGCAGAAAATGACAAATGGTCAAAAAAGATACATGTTTTCAGACCTCAAACAGTGTAAAGAAATAAGATCAAATTCATTTTAAAACAACATAATACTAATGTTTACACTTAAGAAGAGTTCAGAAATCAATATTTGGTGCAGTAACCCTTATTTTTAATCACAGCTTTCATGCGTCTTGGCATGCTCTCCACAAGTCTTTCACATTGTTCTTGGGTGACTTTATTCCACTCCTGGTGCAAGAACTGATGTAGCTCAGCTTTGTGTTTGTGTTGGAATTCAACAGACGCTCGAATGGAATGGCTGTGATACATGTAAAGATGCTGATTTCAGGAAAAAAATGCAGTGGTCTCTTATTTTTTTCCAGAGCTGTATATATACATACGCAGTCATCTGATATTACTTGAAACAAACAATATAAATATTCAGATTAAGCCTATTTGGTGCTTTACATAATGTAGAAATACTGAAAGCCAAATAGAGTACATCATCAATTTGACTATCGTAAATTATTCACACTATCGGTCACTTGACATGTGTGGTTTTTGAGATGAAGTTTTATTTGTCTCTGCCCCTGCCCAGGTAAAGTGAAGTATTGCCCCCCCCTCACCCGCCCTCACCCGCTCTCTGCCCCCGCCTCGTGCTCACAGCCCATAAAACCAAAGTAATTTAAAGCGCTAATGAAGTAGAAAGTCTGGCCCAGGCTGACAGATAAAACTTTATTGAAAAATATAGTGTTTTCTCTGCCAAGATTTTGAGATTTGAAGGTAAAATATATCAGTCTGATTAAAGAAGTCAATGATTTGGACGTAATGCAATTTGAATGATTTAAATGATCTATTGTGAAGTTGTGCATTTCATTGTGGCCAGTGAAGAGATATACAGATCAATATAGTGTTTTAACAAGGACCCATTCAAACTTTACTATCAGGAATTAATTAGAGCTTAATTCAAATACCACATGCCTCGTATTATAAGAGGCCTTCATAAAAGTGACCCCAAACCATTAAGTCTACACAGCCAGCTTTTGTCCTCTTTTGCTTTCCTCAACATAAAACAAGGACAAGCTTTAAAGAGGCACTGTCTAACTTTTCTAACTGAGGGTTCTGCAGTATGGCATTAATCTGATCAATCTTACATTTATTTTGTTACAGGTGTTTTTATTGATCTATATATATTAAAAACTGGATTTTACTGTGAGCGGAGTCACCTCTCCACACATTTGGTCTGTAACTTGGCCTTGTGGTCAAGTCCCTATGGAGCAGTTAGTGGACCTCGAGAAAAGTTACATAATGCACTTTTAAACATTCTTGTAATCTATAATTTAGCAAATGAAAGTCTTTTGTATTGTATTTTGTTTCCTAAGTGTATAAATGTTTTGAGTAAGTGCTCCTAAAGAGTGTAGTTCAATTTTGTATCCAAAAATAAGATATACTGGTAATCAGGAGCTATTTGTCTGATTACAACAATTAAAACATTACAACAGACAATGAAAGGTTGTCATAAGGCAAACTGAAATCGTAAAAAATTCTAGAAAAGTCAAAGAAAGTTGGCGGTTTTCAGATTACATTGAAGGTAGTAGTACTCCAAGTGGTAGTAATAATGGATGAGATTTTTATAGCGCTTTTTTGGATCCTCAAAGACACTTTACAGAGCATTATTCATTCACTCCACACTCAGTGGCAGTAGACTACTGTTGTAGGCACAACCACCCTGGGGCAGACTGATGGAAGTGAGGCTGCCAATCAGCGCCATTGACCCTGCGACCACCACCATCACTCATGCACACGCCACATTCATGCTAGGCTATGTCGGTGAAGTGTCTTGCCAAAGGACACGGCAGTTTTCACCACTGGCGTCCTTCTACATAATTTCATTTTTTAATTTTTATTTTTATTACACAGAGGCACAGCTTGTAGATGTTGTAAATAACATACAAATTATGAACACAACATCCATTTAGCTCCATAACATGAAAATTTCTAGTTTAAGTCCAGACGGTTCAGCCCTGAGGGGAACATGAAACAGCAGTAAAAACTCAGAGTGATAAAAATAATTGTTGGGCATCTGTGACCAGCCAGATGCTTTAGTGGACACTGGACTGTGGTGGACATTAGAGGAAGATTATTATGTAAAAATATTTGATTCTACACATTATACACAAGCCTAAACCCCAAAATAATGTATAGCTGCCAGAACAATGAAGAAGTGATATTTAGACATTAAATATAATATTATTTTAGTGGGGATTAGCCTGAAAATAATAATCTATATATAGTTATCTGCCAGAAATGTGCTATAAATATAGTTCTGGTTTAAAGGTGCATGATGTAACTTGATGCAGTATGGCGGACTCTCCACCAGTAAAGTTACACAATGCACCTTTAAGTTCAAAATTAACCACACAGAAGCAGAAATTTCACTTCATAATCTGTTTCAGTTGTTTTAATTTTTCATCTTTGTTTTCTTATTATAGCCCTTATGTTTCTTATATATATATATTTTTATAATAAATTGACAATATATTTACCTCTGTAGTTTAAAATACCAGTAGTTTGTGTCATTGACCAGCATTAAATCTTATTTCTCTTGTGGCTTTAGTTTAGTTGATGTGAGATACGGAGGATTAAACTGACCTTGTATGACCCCAATCTTGTCCATGGCCCATGACTCACTGCACATCAAAGAAGGAAGTTCATTTGCCACAACGTACAATAAAACCAATATAAGTCTCAGTAGTTTTAAGAATTGTTATTAAGTTAGAGCATTATTGAACCTTAAAGGACGCATATTAGGCTAGTTTCTGATCCATGTTGTTTAAAGCTGACTCAAACATGTGCGACTGAAATAAAACACAACTCCAGGTATGTTTTTGATGAGTTAACAGCATTACAACATGGCCACCAGCTCATGGCCAATATTGGATCTTTAACATTATACAGCTCTGGAAAAAAAAAGAGACCACTGCAAAATTATCAGTTTTTCTGATTTTACTACTTATAGGTATGTGTTTGGGCAAAAGGAACATTTTTGTTTGAGTCTATAAACTTCTGACAACATTTCCCCCAAATTCCAAATAAAAATATTATCGTTTAAAGCATTTATTTGCAGAAAATGACAAATGGTCAAAAGAACAAAAAAGATGTTTTCAGACCTCAAACAATGCAAAGATCAAATTAATTTCAAAACAACATAATACTAATGTTTACACTTAAGAAGAGTTCAGAAATCAATATTTGGTGCAATAACCCTTATTTTGAATCACAGCTTTCATGCGTCTTGGCATGCTCTCCACAAGTCTTTCACATTGTTCTTGGGTGACTTTATTCCACTCCTGGTGCAAGAACTGAAGTAGCTCAGCTTTGTGTTTGTGTTGGAATTCAACAGATGCTGGAATGGAATGGCTGTAATACACGTAGAGATGCTGATTTCAGAAAAAAAATGCAGTGGTCTCTTATTTTTTTCCAGAGCTGTATTAGCAATTAAAATATAGTGATCCAAATAATATATTTTTAATACATAACTAATTTATGTTTTTATTATTGATGTGAGCTGACAGACCATAGTATATTAGGCCTAAATAATGCACATGTAGTAGCACTTCCAGAGAAGAGACAAATTCCTCAAATCCTTGAATATTGTCCAAGTGAGGCTTTTGTCGCTCACAGATTCACTGCATAAATAATGGGAAGAGTAACTAAACAGGAGAGAGAAAGTCAGAAGTATGGTAGCCTTGTGGTCAGCTTGTCCACAAGGCAGTTCAAGGTTCATGTGCAGTTCATGTTTGTTTAATGTTCGGTGGCACGGTGGCAAAACGGTTAGCACTCTCGCCTCACAGCAAGAATGGCCTGGGTTTGATTCTGCGGGGGTGAGGGGCCTTTCTGTGTGGAGTTTGCATGTTCTCTCTGTGCCTGCGTAGTGCTGTATATTGCGTGTTCTTATCAAGAGACGACCAAGATTCAAAAAAGTTCAAATTTACCAAAAGTTTATTTCCCTAACAATATTTCCTAATACAGAGCTCTGGGTCCAAATTTCTGCCCTGGTGCGTACATCCGCCTTACTCAGTGCTTACAAAAAAGTGAATGCCCCTTCCCCCTCAGACCCAGATTGATATCCAGTACAAATAATGAATATGCAAAACATGTGGATCGGATTTCACTCGCTCCTCCTCGCTTTCTCCCGCTCTGCCACCAGACTGGCAACTCTCAGTTTGGAGATATCCCTTCCTGGCATCTCAGCAGCACGCAAAGTCATCTGCACAGATCACATTCCAAAGAACAACCCCCTTGTGCATATGCTCCAGTGTTCATGTGAATAATACATAAATAAATATTTATATGTTGTGTGATATAGGAATATGATGAAGTGATAAGTATATACATGCATCTAAAGAAAAAACTTCAATAGAGATATTAGATTCAATATTTCTTCAGTAGGTGGGTCTATCCTGGATAAATACAAGTCAATAAAATAAAATGTTGATTGTATGATTTTCTTGATTTTCTTGTTGTGTTTGCAGCTGATTGCCTCCATCATCTTCATCAGTATGGGAGTCATCGCAGCCTTCCTCTGTGCCATTGTGGATGGGATCATCGCATCACAGCTCATTGTATGTATCAAGCTTTCACACGGATATTATAACATTTCTAACTTTTGAAACATACTGTAGCTTGTATACCTATCTATCTATGTATCTGTCTACACAATTATATAAAGTAAATTATATGAAAAGTGAATATGTAAAGGTTCACTTTGTAACAGCTTGGTCAGCTTTATTTGAACACGTTATTCCAAAGAGATAAATGAATAACAACTACACAACTCAACACAATACACAGGTTTGCAGTAAAAAAAGAGCTGTGGCCTGAGCCTATAGTAAATTTCAATTACATCATTTGGGGGAAATAATCTAAATCGGCCTTACATATCGGCTCAGAAATATCAGTAGAAGTAATCGGCCATTGTTTGTTCTGGATTCCAAAGAGTCGGTATCGGCCATGAAAAAACCCACAGTGGTCAATCTCTAGTCTATATAAATACATTTTGTAATGTACAGACATTTGTTAACATCAGCCATGACTCCTGTCCAAAAGTGGGTCAAGAACACATGCCTACAACTCAATATGAAGAAAACTGTCTGCATTTTAAAAAAATCTTTTATTATTACGAGGTACATATTTTAACATCACAACAACAGTTGCAAAACACTTAAAGGAGAAGTAACGTTTTTTTACAATCTGAGCCTTATTTCGGTAATAAAAGAAGTTGTTTTCCTCACCCATAGCACTTTGGTGTCATTTGGAGCAGTTTCGTAGATGTTGTGTTGTAGCGGGATCCGTGAACGTGAGTGCTCGGGGCATAGCTTTGCAGTCTCCAAATAACACAAACTTTAGCACTTTTCAAATCACAGAAGATCGCTGTGTCAGCGTAGACTTTAAGTGGATTCCAAAGCGGCCTGAAACCCGATATCCAGCTATAGTTTCATCTGATGACGTCATCATAGAGGACAGTGCACATGCGTGAACTCAGCTGTCAGCTCTCGGGTACAGTCCGTAAGAAGCTTAGAAGACGAAAACATCTCCGCTTGAGAAAATGGTGCGAACATGCATTTATCCCGGTTGCGAAAACAAAATGACATCTTGGACGAAATTGAGCTTTCAGAGGCTTCCGCATCAGAATCCTGATTTATTGAAAATGTGGCTACTTGCTTGAGAATGGACCCAAACATGACAGGGAAAGCTGTAAGACGTCTGGACCCTCGTGTTTGCAGTACTCACAGTTAGTATTATCAAAATATGACTATATATAGGCTAGGGATGTCAACAATTAATCGATTAACGGTTAATTGTCGATTAAGACGTTGGTCGATCAAAATGCATTAATTGTAATTAACCGCTAACCGCGGACACGCGGACATGCGCACCCGAAACAAGGCAACCGCGCTGCGCCAAGCTCGACTCACAGCCGACCGCAGGCGCCAACGGCACTGCTCAGCAGCCCCGGGTGTACCGCGAGGCGAGATTGAACCCGGAATGCGTGCCGCTGCTGCTGGTTTCGCCGTGGCTCGCGCCCCGAGCTCCGCCTGGGCTCGGGGCACGAGCCGCGAGCCGCGGCGAAAACCAGCAGCGGTACGTGGTGGTTTAATCCTGGTCTAGTCCAGGTCTAGACCCGGTCAAGTCCCGGTCCAGTCCAGGTCCAGTCCAGGTCCAGACCTGGTTCAGACCTGGTCCAGTCCACGTTCAGTCCTGGTCTAGTCTCTTAGCCAATCAGGACAGAACACAATGTTACACTATAAAAAAATGTTACACTATAAAAAAATAAAAAAAATTGGATAGAGAGTGGGATTACTGTATTTTGTTATTCAGCATCAATACATTTGTCTGCTCTTTACTAAGGAATAATTAATTGAGGAATATACAATATAATAATACTATGATATATTTATGACTCAGTGTTATGTATACTATAGCTTATATTCTTATAGACCCTATTGAAACACTAAAATTCAGGTGAAAAACGCCGCTTATCAGTTAATCGTTAATCGATCGATAAGGTCAATCAACTATCAGTTAATGAATTAACCGATAATTTGCATCCCTAATATAGGCATAACAAACCAATTCAGTGCAAACAAATAATTGTGTGTTGGCTACTTACTCAACTGAAAGTTGCTCGTTTGGTCCCGCAGGCTTTGGCTGGCTCCTCCAATTCAACTTCGGAACACGAAAAAATGTTTCTATTACACCACGGTTCATTATGGCACGAATATCCTCCAGAGTTGACAGACACAGATTTCTGTTATCATCACCCAGACGTTCATCTCCTGGCCGCAAATCCCACTCGACACAGCAAAGGCATTCTTCCTCTGTTGCCATTGACATACAATGTCCACATAAACACCACAAGGTACTGTCTTTTTGTAGACAGGCCATCTCTTGCTGTTCTCTTGTGCGCTGCTCCTCAAGCTCTCTTCGCTTCCTTCTTTCTAATATCTCTTCCTCCGTAAACTCAGGCTCAAAAAGGTAGGGATGGCCATCATACTCAAATAAGTCCTCTTCAGTCTCAAAGTCCGAATCTTCAGCCATGTCTCGCAACAGAAAAGTAAAGTTCAGAGCGGTGTTAGCTTCTTTCGGACTAGCGGTGTTTACCTGCTAAACAGCTGAGTTCACGCATGCGCGCTGTCCTCTCTGATGACGTCATCAAATGAAACTATAGCTGGATATCGGGTTTCAGGCCGCTTTGGAATCCACTTAAAGTCTACGCTGACACAGCGATCTTCTGTGATTTGAAAAGTGCTAAAGTTTGTGTTATTTGGAGACCGCAAAGCTATGCCCCGAGCACTCACGTTAACGGATACCGCTACACCACAACATCTACGAAACTGCTCCAAATGACACCAAAGTGCTATGGGTGAGTAAAACAACTTGTTTTATTATCGAAATAAGGCTCAGATTGTAAAAAAACGTTACTTCTCCTTTAACACCACAATAACATTCGCAAAACACTCAGGGGATGGGGAGTGCAGAGGACCAGAAAACTGTCTGCATGATGTTCAGTAAAAAAACAACCGAGCTACAGCGGTCCAATGTCTTTCTGGACGGGGTGCAAGTTTAAATACCTGGGACTGACATTGGACCCGACATTGACATTTAAGAAACACATTAAGCGCCTCACAAAAACTGTTAATATTAAGGTCGTTTTCACACCTGCCTTGTTTGGTTCGTTTAAAACGAACCAGAGTTCGTTTGCTCCTTTGATTCGGACCTTTTGGGCTGGTGTGAATAAAAACCAAAAGTCTCGATCCGGAGCAAACAAGCGAACCGAGACCACCTAAATAGCTGGGTCTCGGCACAGTTCCATTCGAACTCTGGTGCGGTTTGTTTGAGGTGAGAATGCAGACCGGACTCGATCCGACACAAGTTGGCTTTTTGTACTTAATGAGCTCCCGTCGTATGTCGAGCATTATGGGAAACCGAGGCTTACGAAACGAAACGAAACGAAACAAAACTTACAAGGCTTAGTTATGTTTTGCGTGAAGAGCAAGAGTCAGAACTTGATGCGCATGTGAGCGCTGTCCTCCGTAGTCGTCTTGCCCTGTGTCTTCGTCATTTGGAAATTGATTTTACAGTAGTGTAAACCTCACGATGCTGCTCAAACATTTGTGCAAACTGTAAAAACTGTGCAAACCATATCGCTAAGGCTAGATTGAAAACAGCACGTAACACCATTATTCTCCTTCCGGGTTTGGACACGGCGTTTGGACATGGCTCATTTCTGTCCAATGGCTGAGCGACCTCAGCACATGTGGTTTTGTTTATAGATGTTGGTCCGCTTGGGAAAAAAATGCAGTGTGAAAGTGAACCGCACCAAAATAAAAAAAAATAAAAAAACATTTGGTCCGGACCAAAGCAAGTGAACTATCGGACTTTCCTGGTGTGAAAACGACCTATGACTCTATATGCAGCATGAATGTTTTTACACTCTATGATTCTGTCTCATATAGAGTACTGCATAACCACATGGTCACTTACTGCTGGCACAACACTCAAACTAGTTGAATCACTTTTTTAAAAAACTGTGAAAATATTAGACAAGAAACCATTCTCAGTCCACCACTGCACAATTTTAGACAAGTATAACTTGCTCAATTTTAATAATTTTGTTCATTTTAAATATGATTGTTTTATATATAAAGTTTTACATGGACTTGCTCCGCTACAGGATTTTATTAAAACAAAGACTGTCAATGGGATGAGAACTAGGGCCACAGCTTGAGGGAAATGTGAGGTCCCATACAGACCCCGGGGGAACTCTGAGGTCCCGCACAGACGCACTACATTTGGACAAAGTGTGCTCTCAGTCAGAGGCACTAAGTTCTGGAACACACTCCCATTATCAATAAGAGAGAGTCCAACACTGGACACTTTCAAATCATACTTGAAACAGTGGCTAAAGGAAAACCAGACTTGTGGACATTTTTAATGTTTTAATGTTGGTGTTATTGTCAGTTTTCATTGTTTTTATTGTTTTTGCTGTGGTGTCACCTGCCTAGGGACTACAGGTGGAAATTAACATTCTTGCTATAATCTGGTGTATTTACACTGCAATGTTGCAGATGTTCATTAATATGCACTGTCCCTATTAAATAAAGAATAAACCTGTACAGCATTTGTTATAAACACAACTGCATTTCCATGGTGTCAAGCCTTGTTAAAGACATTGCATACACTTTCAGTCATTCCCCATATCATCTGTGGACCCCCTGAAATCTTTAAACAGTAAAAACCTGAAGCTGGCTCCAAGTCTCTGATACTAATCAATACCATCACCACAGCAGTAATGATCATTTTACCCTCTGTAAAACTGTAAAACTGATTTAGGGGGTCAGGCAACTTTGCCCAATGAAAACCTTTACTACCACTGTCCCGTTATTAAACTGGAGAATGGAATAATGCTGGTGGCTTTGTTTGTGTTGCATAAAGCAGAATAATTAATTAACTGTGTTTTAATTATCGTTTTTGTTCATCCACAGGACATAAGGCCACTGGAGGAGGACATGTGCGATTATTATGGAAGTGTTTCTGGATATGCTTACGACAACTACTTCACTGAGGTCCTACTACAAAAAAATTCTTTCAAATTATCTTTTTTATAGTAAATAGTTATTGTTATTGTTATGAATATATGTTAAAATACGATGTCTGTTGATAAGGTTGTGCTAAGATTTGCCATTTTAGAGTGATGAAAAATTAGAACTGTTACCAGAGCAATTAACAATTCCAAACAAAATATGTATATCTTTACAAATGTTGAAAAGTCCTCAAAATGTTGTTTATAAACAGGATATTGAAATTCATGAATAGTATTGCCAGTTGTCTGTCACAATGTCTTTGCTGTAAATGACTGAAAAAAAAAATCATATAAAATCTATTGTATTATTTTCTTGTTATTTATTTTTTATTCTCTTGTGAAAATACTGTATGTGATGTAACTTTGGTCATCTCCAGGTGACGTGCCGTGCTTCAAACAAGGCCTGCAAACTCAAACTGGAAAGCCACACCTGCTACTGCTGCTACCTGTACAACTGTGAGAGGTCAGAGCTGTGCATGATTAAATGACTAAAATTACTAATTACCAGAGGTTGGTAGTGTAGCCAAAAAATGTTACTCATAATAATAATAATATTACTCAAGTAGAACTATAAAGTAGTGGTACTAAGAAATAAATAAGAAATGAATTACTCAAGTAAGAGTAAATAAACATTTGGGTAAACTACTACTCAAATAAGAGTGACCTGAAGAGTAACTGTCGGGACATAAAAGCACAAAAGAAATACAGAAAGATGAGAAAAAACATAAACTTAAGTGATGCAAGAAAGACAAATGTTCAAATCATTTCATATAGACTTAGACTTAGACTTAATTGTCAACATAAAGCCTTTGTCATTTAGACATTTAAAACAATCTCAGAATGGAGCAAACTTCCAACTGAGCAAAAATTATGCAAATGCTTAAAAAAATTTAGCCTGGAAATTAAACAACAACTTCTAAGAGTGCAGACGTGTCAGCATTAAAGTTAGACTAGACATGAGAAGGGGGTATAGGTATGGATTTAATTATTTTTTACTAATTGATGAAATGTATCACCGTCGCTGTAAATATTATGAATTGCATTGTTTTTATGCTTTATATATTTATTGTTTTAATGTTGTTTATAATGTCTCAGGGACTGCAGATGGAAATTAGAGAGAGAGCTAAAGTCTGGTACAAAGCGTCTTTTCATTTTTTGTGATTAATGCTCCTGTACATTGTCCCTGTAAAATAAATCAACTAAACTAAACAAAAACTTTTTCTTAAGTAAGAGTACTGTTATGTTATATAATATGCTGCTAGAAAAATACTCAGAAAAGTACAATTTCTTTAAAAAGTTCCTCACATAAATATAACTGAGGACTACACACCTCTGCTAATAACTAAAAATGTTTTTATCTGATGTTAAAAATGTGCTGATTTGTTTTTCTTTTGTTTGTAACTGTATTTGTTGTATTTCCAGTGACTACCACTCGCAGTACTTCAGGTTCACTGGTGTGAGCAGCTGTTGGGACGTGATCCACCTGCACCGTCTGCTCTGGGCCTCCGTCGTGCTCAATGTAGTCGCCATGTTTCTGGGAATCATCAACGCTGCGCTGCTTGGAGCTTACAAGGACCTGGTAAGCAAGAATCAAAAGGTATATTATAAGTTTATGCATTTACTGTTATAATAATGCAGAATTAATAGATGATTGTAATTAGATTTGATTCATTATAATTAGGGCTGTCAAACGATTCATTTTCTTGATCGCAACTAATCTCAGAAATTTCATAGTTAATCACGATTAATCGTGATTTATTTTGCATGTTTAAAATTGATATCTTGCAGTAAGACCGTTCGAATCTAAAGTTAAACTCACAATGCAAAGTATTTCTCACCATTTTTTTTATTTCAAAAAAGTGCAGAGAAAGGAAAAAGTAACAATGAACCAGTAATAGTGCTTACTTTGAGAAATTGTAAATAAATGATTGAAGCCCGCTCGAGCTGCCTACGGATGCGTAGAAGGAACAAAATACTAGCAAACTCAAAATAGCGCGTTTAACCGACAATGAGTTTAATTAATACAACCAAATGAGCTGCATATGGATGGTAGAATTGCGGAAAATGCTGGCAAACTCTGATCGCGATTAAAAAAATTGTTCGCGATTATAACTCAATCGCTATTAATCGCGATTAACGCGTTAATATTCCCAGCCCTAATTATAATACATACAAATTGATCTATTGGCTGTGAGTGACCAATCCTGCTTTGACTGACAGGCTATGTTTACATGCAAACCTAAAATGTGATAATTATCTGATCTGACAAGGACAGTTATGCAAAAAAAATTGATAACTAAGTAATTTTTTTTGTGTGTGTGTAAAAATTGTACTTCCAGTGATCCACTAAAAGTCTGATCTAATTATTGTTATTATAATTATTGAGTCTGATTGTAGTTGATTTTTACATATAAATGTACCCAATTGACATACAGATCAAAAATGTATTACAGCAAAATAACCAGATTTAAAAAAAGAATGTGCACTTGGCTAAAAGAGGGTCGATTTTATATTTAACTATAGCCGAATCTGACCCTTCAAGATTTTGGTAAAGGTTCATTTTTTGCCACTTATTTTCTTTATTATTCCAGTGCAGCTCACTCTGTACTTTACAGTTGCAATACTGCATTTTCTCCATTGTGGAACCCCAAAACATTTTTATATCCTAATTTTATTGCAGTACTTTTTACACTGACCTTTCTCTTGCAGCAGAAACCATCTCGTAACATCCCCAGTAGTCCAGTTCCTCCACCTCACATCCTGTACAACCCAAACCAGCACATTGTCACCTACGCCAGCTTCTGCCCCCCTCAGGCCCTGCCCGCCTACCCCAACTACCCCATAACAATACAGGTGAGCTGTATAAGTGTCATACAGAGGATAAAACTCCATATCGGTAGTCCTGGCATTTTGTTCTTTGCAGACAGCAATATACAATTTAAATAAATAATAATAAAAACAACTCACCTTTGTGCAATAGATAATATAATACTCCCTAGACAATACTCCATACAACTGTATATAGCTGGTATTGTACATCTTATTTGATATTGTATTTTATATTTGACTACTACTTTTCTATTTAAATCTGATTTGTACATATATATTTATTATCTTTATTTTTATGTATATAATTGGTCTATTGCTCTTTGGTTGCTATTCCACCTATTTCTTCATTTCCATCTTCTCTCTTTCTTTTTTCCTTTACCCTCTGTTATATATTATATACTCAACAAAAATATAAACACAACACTTTTGTTTTTGCTCCCATTTTTCCTGAGATGGACCCAAAGATCCAAAATTCACTCCAGATACACAACACTACCATTTCTCTCAAACATTGTTCACAAATCTGTCCAAATGTGTGACAGTGAGCACCTCTGCCCCGCCGAGACAATCCACCCCACCTCACAGGTGCGCCACATCAAGATGCCGATCCGACATCATGACCAGTGCACAGGTGCGCCCCAGACTGCCCACAATAAAAGGCCACCCCGAAATGTGCATTTTTTTTGCTTTATTGGGGGTCTGGGAACTCAGAACCAGTCAGTATCTGGTGTGACCACCATTTGCCTCATGCAGTGCAACACATCTTCTTCGCATAGAGTTGATCAGATTGTCAGTTGTGGCCTGTGGAATGTTGGTCCACTCCTCTTCAATGGCTGTGCGAAGTTGCTGGATATTAGTGGGAGCTGGTACACGCTGTCGTATACGCCGGTCAAGCACATCCCAAACATGCTCAATGGGTGACATGTCCGGTGAGTATGCTGGCCATGCAAGAACTGGGACATTTTCAGCTTCCAAGAATTGTGTACATATCCTTGCAACATGGGGCAGTGCATTATCTTGCTGAAACATGAGGTGATGTTCATGGATGTATGGCACAACAATGGGCCTCAGGATCTCATCACGGTATCTCTGTGCATTCAAAATGCCATCAATAAAATGCACCTGTGTTCTTCGTCCATAACAGCCTTTGAAGAGGAGTGGACCAACATTCCACAGGCCACAACTGACAATCTGATAAACTCTATGCGAAGAAGATGTGTTGCACTGCATGAGGCAAATGGTGGTCACACCAGATACTGACTGGTTCTGAGTCCCCAGACCCCCAATAAAGTAAAAAAAATGCACATTTCGGGGTGGCCTTTTATTGTGGGTAGTCTGGGGCACACCTGTGCACTGGTCATGATGTCGGATCGGCATCTTGATGTGGCGCACCTGTGAGGTGGGGTGGATTGTCTTGGCGGGGCAGAGGTGCTCGCTGTCACACATTTGGACAGATTTGTGAACAATGTTTGAGAGAAATGGTAGTGTTGTGTATCTGGAGTGAATTTTGGATCTTTGGGTCCATCTCAGGAAAAATGGGAGCAAAAACAAAACGTGTTGCGTTTATATTTTTGTTGAGTGTATATTATATATATATCGTACATTTCTTGAGTGAGCTACCGTACCCAAAACAATTTCCCTTGTGGAACATAAGTAAATGTAGTAAAGCACTGTGCTTAATTTTAGGTATCTGCACTTTACTTTAGTAGATTTTAAAGTGGATACTTTATTTATTTTATTTTTAACATGTTTGTAGTTTTAACACAAAAATAGCAAAAAGTCAGAACAATTCTCACTATATTTAAAGTTTTATTAGATCTCAGAATCTGAGCAAAATACTTATTTTTTACTCTTTAAGTCAATGTTTAAATGGGTACTTTAATACTTTTACTTAAGTAGATTGTTTAATGTGATACTTTTACTTTTCCTTGAGTAATTTTTTGCCTCTGTATCTGCACTTTTACCTAAGTAACAAAATTTAGAACTTCTTCCACCATGGTTATTATAAATGTCTCGTACATTTCTGTTTCCCACAGCCAAACCCCACTTACCCTTCCTCTTCCACGTCTCAGCCCATCCCTGAAGGAGGCTGTCCGCCCAACCCTCGCCCATGTGACCCTCCTCAGAGCCAGCAGCCCCCTCCCCCGTCGGGACAGGTGCCCATCACTCACCCCCAGGTCCACCCCCAGGTCCATCCCCCGGTCCATCCCCAGGTCCATCCCCAGGTCCATCCCCAGGTACCCCCCCAGCCTATGGGACAGCCCCACCCCACAGGACACCCTCACTCCCAGGGCAGCACCCAGGAGACAGGCGGGTACCCAGCACCTAACGCCCCTAATGCCCCGATGCTGTATGGAGAGGCGTATGGGTCATTCGAGAAACCCCCTCCTTATGCGTACTGAGTGAATTTTGTGAGTAATTAGGAAAGTTAATATTTAAATTTGGAGCACAATATTTGGAAACCATCATACTGGACAATTGAACTTTCTATGTTTATCGTGTTTAAAACAGAAACGTGTGACTCAAAGCATCAAAACAGATTGCTGTGTACTGTCATTGTGATTTGATTAGCATATCAAAATGAACTGATAGTTTTCTGTGCTTTGTGTGTTACTGGGGTTAGTTACTATGGTGATACACTATACAAATGCCACATAACTATATTTATTTTATGGTTTTCCTTTCAACAATCAGATCTTTGGGACTGAATAATGGCACAACTCTCTGAAGCAATAACACTGGTCTACAAGCAAAATGCTTCCGGAACAAAAGTAGCGAAATTTTTCTTGGTTTAGGTCTCTAATAAAGAAAAAGTAAGTCAGAAGTGCTGATTGGCTATAGTTTCCAAGATATAGTATTGGGTCAAAATCGGAAATTTATGCAAAATAAGGCAAAAACTGTAGTTTATCAGAAGGTACAGTGTGTCTACAAGCAACCAGTTCTATCTGAAATCTGCACATTCCAATACATTCATTTTAATATGTCTATAGAGTTTTAACATATATCAATATATATATATATAATATATATTAGGGGTGTGAATCTTTCACTCACAAAACGGTTCGATTCGAATCTCGATTCACAGGCTACGATTCGATTCAGGGACGATTCATAAAATTAGTAAACGATCCGGTACGATTCGATTCGATCCGATTCGATCCGATCCGGTTCGGTTAATTTCGATTCAGTACAAAGGTAGATAAGGTAGATATCAAAAATAAAAAAGTAGTTATAAAACAAGCAAGTTGCCTATTAAAGGCAAAAATCTGAATGAATCAGAATTAGTGCTTCAGTCACAGTTTCAGTAACTGTATAAAAGTGCAACATATCACTGACAAGAAGATAGATATTACTAGGCAGTTATAGAAAACACTAGCATGTTAAATCCAACATGTCTTTTTATGCCTGTAATTAACTTTTCTTAACAAAAAAAAAGAAAATCAGAGAGAGCTCTTGTCACTGAATAATACTTTCTCTCCATCTCATAACATTACCTCAGTCTCCTTTGAGACAAAAATCATCTGTGTGTGTGTGAAGTATGTTTCTATACACACAAATCACAAGTATTTAATACAGAAATGCACCAATTCTGATTATACATTGTATTTTCCACACAAAAGTAAATTAGCCAAGTCAATTTTAGCCCAAATCAAATATACATTGTCAATACATGAATGTTGTCTAAATAAATCACCCAATCCACTAACAGTGACAATAAAAACGCTAGTATCATACAATTGTTATGGTCTAAAGCTGCCATGCAGACTACTGAGCAAAGTGAAACATCAGACCGACAGTGAAAGTTTTATCAACGCGACACAACACTGGCACAAAAGTTAACCACGCATACGAACCATGTCCATAAATAGCGGTAGCGCACCAAATATTAATTTAACCACAGCTCAATAAAAGGAAACTTAGCTTAGCTTACCCATAGAGTAGATCTCCTGACGAGACGAGGCGGCGGGAAACCCGCCCTCCGCACAATGCGAATTGGGACACTCGCATGATTGGCAGTTAACCGGCCAATAAGCTTCAACCCCAGGTAAGAGAACCACCCACCGTTCGCGAAAGAACGCAGACACACACAGCGCGGCTTCTGCACCATGAGAGAGACCGCTCAGGAGCCGAGAACCGATTCTTGGCCGTAAATCCGGTGCATCGGACCTTTCGTAGTGAATTTGGACCGATCCGGGCTCCGCTGATCGGTACACTCAGATCGCAGAGGTCACAGACCGATAACCGATCCAAATCGGTTAATCTTTACACCCCTAATATATATATTATTATATCATTACATATCTTGAATACACTAGCTAACCAGCACAGTTATCAATTGATTTTCAGTTCATCTTATCAATATAAATGAGATTTAGCCACTTTTATCTCAGAAGCAGTTTGAGTCCAAAAATTTGTAGACCAGTGTTATGAAAAAATATTTATACTGATAGAAAAGTGCTTGAACTTTGTGCCAGTTTTTGTTTAATAATTAAACATAGGCTCAGTAATTACAGAGATCTCAACCATAAACCAGGTCAACAAATCTGCAATCTGACCACAAACGTCAAATTCAGAATTCTGACCTTCTTCAGTTCAATTTTAAACTATAGTTTCTAGAATATTGTGTTACGAATACACCAGAAGTCTAGACAAGTTTAGACAAAAACACAATTATGCTGAGAAGTCTTTTATATGTTGGTAATGTATTTATTTATTTATTATTTGCTCTGTTTTCTGGACTTTTGAATCTGTACTGTGCTCTGAATAGTCTCCTGTTATCCCCCATTGAGACTTCAAGTACAAGTACTTTTTATATTTTTGAGCGTGTTCAATTACAGCAATAGTGCATTATCACTTTACCACTGTGTGTCAGTCTGTTTAGAAAACCAGAATACAGTGAAACGCATTTTAAAAGTGACCTATAAAAGGGCTTTGTTGAAATGTGAACTGAGGAGATACAGATGATCTTATTTAGGCTACTGTGTTATTGTGTACATCCTTAATATTCACTTTACACTATTACATATTATTGGTGCATGTGAACACCTGTTGACACTGTTAACACTACTTTAAATTATTTTGTGTTCATGTTAAAGGTGCACTATGTAACATTTCTGGTGCTCATCTCCATGAAGATGTTATGATGTTATTGCTTTGCCTGGAACATCCCACAGAATGGCTTTAAACGTATTTTGCATTTCAATTACCAGTGTTTGTATTGCTTAAAAATACCTTGGAGGGAAGAAAAAACATATTCTGTGGGCTTCTCCATAGATCTGGCCTGTAACTTGGCTTGGGCTTGTCTCTGAGGAGATAGATCAGTTTAATGCCATACTATGAGACATTCTAGGCAAAGCAAAAACATTTCTGCAGAGACAAGCAGGTGGCCCAGAAAAAGAAGTGCACCTATAAAATAAATTGCCTCACAGATTCATGTTAAGGGCTTCATATTGTGTAATAAATGTTAGATTTGTACTGCTGTCTGTCATTGTTCACATAAAAATACACAATCCACATGTTTGTTTTAAAATCCAGTTTACTGCTTTTATTTAGTTTTAAATATAATTTTAACTGTTGAGGAAACAGCAATCAAAAAGCAAACATCACTCAGAATTGTACACATACTGGCAGTAAAAGTGAAAATTAAAAACTAAAAGATAAACATACCACACAAGTGATAAAAACATCATCAAGCTCTACATTTGGCATTTATTCATCAAAACCTAAAATGTACAATAAAACAGGAAACGGTGAGAGCCCTTTGGCAAACTACATTCTGTGTTTTAGTGAAATGTTGAATCAACTAAAATATACTTAAACTCAAGAAAAAGATCAGCATCCTCATTTTTGGTTTCCACACATTTACTCATTCTTCTAATCACATGCAGTTTCAGATTTATTCAAAAAGGAACAGAGACTTTGGAGGTGCAACATTAAAACAAGGGCCTAAGTACAACTAAATAGGCAGAAAATGTGAAAACTAACAAACAAGCTACAATACTAGTAAATGTTATACTACATTGTTATACTAGTAAAACAAAACTGAAATCAAATCAAATCAAATACTTAAAGACCACACTGGTAAACTAGTAATAAGCATAGAAAGTGGTTACATAAATCTTTTATATGCTTTGTTCTGTTCATATTTGAAAAGTACTTGCTTAGCCATTAAATTTTTTTCAATATCAAATTATCCCCCTAATTATTTGCATTATAATAAATTAATGTTATAGGACAAAAAAAGTGCTTTAAAAGGTGAAAAACAAGGCAACACTGGAATTTCCATAGTTTGAGACAGTATCATGCCAATTAAAACTTAATTAGCTAATTAGCCTTTAATAATGTCCCTAGACTTAAGATGTTAACCCAGTGAATACCATACTTATAACTCCTTAACGATGTACCATAACATTTTTGGTAGAGAGGTCTGCCACCTGTTTGTTTTCTCCATGGAGAGGTTATTGCTTTGCTGGAAAATTTGGCATTAAACTCATCCATCATGAATTTGGTGGATTCGCCTCTCCATAGATCTGACTTGAACTGGTGGTCACCTGCTTGTCTCCATGTAAATAGAAAGTGAAGAATCCTTCACCAGAAAAGTTATATAGTGTATCTTTAATGCACTTAATTTAAAGGTACACTAACTGGGTAACTTTTTGGTTTGACGTCACCTGCTTGTTTCTATGTTTCTTTCAGAGATGCAACGATATTCGCTATACTGCAATACTGAATTGTTCGATACATGTGTTCGGTCGATATGCACGTGCCCCTCCATGCGTGCCGTGTTGTCATGTATTTTTGTCCTAAAGGGAAACCATTATCGCAGCGTCCTCCTCAGATGCAGCAAGAAAACAGCTCCATAGGGACTTACAGCTGAGATATTCTAACAGAGGTGGATTTTAGTCACTTTTTATTTTATATTGATAGACCCAGGAATGACAAGATATTAACTTTTAAATACTTTAGAATCGCTTTTGGCTTCACATTGGCTTTAATTAATGCACTCGTATGTGCACCCGCGCCGCGACTCGTGATACACGCAGTGTTTTTCTTAGACGGTCTCCCAAGTTTTCCTCAGAATACTTAGGAGACAGACATTTCTATGTAATATAACATAGTTTTAGTGTTCAGAAAGAAGATGGAGCGCAGTGTGGGAGGAGCTACTGTCTGTCTCTGCTGCTGCTGGAGACGAGGCAGAGCAGCGTAGACACAAGAGCCTCTGTGAACGCAGAGAGACGAGAGACTCAGGAAAAAAAAAATCATCAAATCATCATCAAAAAAGGAAAAGTCTAATAGTGTAACTCCCCTAGCAGTCTATATTAAGAGTAGACTGGCTAATATATATATATATATATATATATATATATATATATATATAAAATATAGCCAAATATATTATGTATATTATTATTATTATTATACTCATTAGCAGAAAAAAATGACATGAGATTTTTTTCCCACATCTTAAAACTATCAAAAATCAAATAGATATCGTGACCCAGGTATCAAAATATGTATCGAATCATGAGAAAAGTATCGTTGCATCCCTAGTTTCTATATGTCATTGCTTTGCCTGGAATGTACCACAGTAAATGGTAAAAACGGTAAACGGTATATAGTGCTTTTCCATCTTCAAGGCACTCAAAGCGCTTTACAAGGAACCACTCACCCATTCACACACCAGTGTACGCAGACACTAGGGGCGTGGTGGGTTAAGTGTCTTGCCCAAGGACAAAACGACAGCATTCACCTATGGGACCTTTAACTTGGTCTGGTTTTGTCTCCATGAAGATAGAAAGTTTTAACACCATACTGTGAAACATTACAGACAAAGCAATAACATCTCCATGGAGAAAAGCATTTGACGGACCCTCCATCAGAAAAGTTACACAATGCACGTTTAAGGCCCTTGAATGAAGTTGCACCATTTTGAGTCAACTCAAAGCACAGCAAAAGGTAGTGTTTGTTTTCTCAATAAAGCCATACACATATTTACACATCTCTATCATACACAGCGCTCAGTAGCTCGTGGTGCAGGCGATGCTCCCTCCTCACGCTCCCTGTGCTTTAGTGGCGAAGGTGAGGAACAGGGACGGAAAGTTTGGGTTTTAAAGGAGAAGTAAGTGAGCTGTAATTATGTATAAAAATATAACTAAACAGTGATCAACTTTTAATAACTGTTCATTATTACGTGCTCTGCTGTGTTGTGGAAAGGTTAAAGATTTTTGGACAAATGTATCTTGATACAGCACTTGAAAAACAATAAGATTACTTGAAATGGTCAGTTTGAGTCATTTATAGCAAAATAAACATTAGACTATGAAAAAATAGTGACAATGGTATAACCTATATTAACTATAAATGTATACATCTTTAATATGCAGTTTTACAAGCCTAAGCACGTAAGCATTGTAAGATTTCTAGCTGTGAAGGTTTGTTTTGTCCAATATACTTACTAATACTGTTTGAAAAAAAAACAATATGACACCATAGACTGTATATAAATGGACATACAGTAGCTAACCCGGTAGCCGTTTTTCTCTTCCGGCTCCATCGACTCCGTTTCCCATTGACTTTATATTGAGCCTTGTCATTTTAGTCTTAAAATCTTCGTATTAACCAGCTCTACATGATCCTAGTGTTTTCAATTTCACTATTTTGTCCATGCTGACAATATGAAACTCCAAATTCGCCCTATAACTGCTATCATCGTGAGCTTCACTTGACGAGCCGGACTCTATAGGTGATGTGACGCTCTCTTAGTCCACTTCTTTATACAGTCTATGAATGAAACGTAAAGAAAATCACAAACTTCTCCTCTAACACTTGTGGTCTGTACTATGTGGATTATTTCTATTTACACGAGTAGCATCTCAGTTACAATACTCCATCTACAGGGTGGGTTGTTACTCGAGGCACGTGGTTCAATTGAAGCTGCAGAGAGACATGGAGAGTTTTATTATTACACGAATGGCTTCACTGTGTGGTCCATGTCCATCTGCAACAATGTGCAAGTTTTACTTTTTCACAGAAAGCAGCTAAATGCAGCATTGTAAGCACACCTCCATTCCTATTAACAATAACCAGGGACATACTTTACTACAGTGCCCCCATTTGATGTAACTCTCAGAGAGCACCTGCTGGTTATAATGGTCCTCGTCTTGTTTGGCTTCAGGTTTTTCACTAGGGGTCGCAATTGAACTGAATGCAACTAGAAAATTGGGTAACATTTTATAGTAAATGCACATTAGTCTTAATAAAGCATGAGCAAAGACTTAAGTTATAGTGAACAAATTATTTATTAAAGTTGCTATATTACACAAAATTGACTCTTGTGAGCTTTAGGCCATTACCTCAACAAAAACACACTTGGAGCTGTGTTTTATTTCATTCAAACATGTTTGAGTGACCCTTCTTTATTAGTCTGTCTACACATCTCCAAAGCTCAAAACGCTCTGTCCACCTTCTGATGTCATGAATCGGTAGTTTTCATGTTAACAGCTCCTTTTACCTTTTGTTTAGTAGAGTCAGGCAATTCCAGGGCTGAAATGATCCAAATGATTCTAGTAAAGGTGCATGGAGCTTTAAAACACAGTGGAGCGCTTCCTGTATTACCACATGATGTCACAAGGTGGATCAGAGTGTTTTGAGTGTTTGAGAGAAGAACTCAGCCTAAATAGACAGGGTTAGTGTATTAAACATGTAAATTAAACAAAACACAACTCCAGATATGTTTTTGATGAGCAAACATTATGAATAGCTTAATATGGGCACTTTTACTAAGCCTGAATCATTCTTATTACACAATTTGTTAATTATAATGCCTTTGGTTCATACTTTAGTAAGAATAATTAGTAGTTATTATAAAATGTTATCAAAAACTGTTGCAGTGAGTGACCTCGCTAAAGATACAGATGATGGTGTAAAGTAGTGGATGAAATACTCAAACTAAGTACTCTGTAAAAGCTACTCAAAAGTACAAAATTATAAGTAAAAGTTATCAACAAAATTGTTAATTATAAATAAAACAATGAAAGTAAAAAGTACAGACTGCAAGATTCACCAATGGTATACAAAAATCAAATAAAAATATGATTATAATAAAACTTTTACTTGAGTATATGAAATATGTTATTTCAGACACTCAAGTCCAAGTATGTTTACACTCAAAAATTATCTTTGTTACTTACTTTCCACCTCTGCTAGCTTAGCTTTGACCCCATTTTAAGGCCCTGTGTGTTCTTATGGGGCTAATATCAAGGCTAATAGTACTCGGGCAGTGTTAAGACAATCTTGTCCAGCACTTAATGCCTCTTCTGCTGCTAATATATGTGCCATTTCAAATAAACACTGAAAAGCCCAGCTAATGCCTTTAAGCAACAGTGTCACAAAACAATGATCTAAGCACCAACTGGACCACAAAACCTGGTTAGATGTTTTCTATTCAGTCCGTATTAGCAAAGTCCTGGTTTAATAAATACTGTTACTTATGTGCGTCACTGGTAGAAGTCCAGCAGGGGGCAGGAGTGAGAGCGGATGTCGTTGTGTTTGTGGGTGGCTTGGTCCAGATCCAGCTGCTGTCCGTTTACCCTGACCTCCATGCAACCGCTGTAGGACGCAGACACCAGAGTGGACACCAGGGGGACATCTGGAGCAGACAGGGAGAAGTCATGTGTGTTTGTTATTTTGTGTTGGTGATGAAAAACTAAGACAACAATGTGCAGGTGATCTATGAGGAGGCTAAATACACAACTTCTAGTTTCAATCCAGATCATTCAAACATAAGCAGACTGGCTAATTCACAAAGTTTGTCATCAAGAGCATGACCTTTTCACAAACGAGGATATTGTCATTAAGAATTTGAGTCTTTAAAGTAATGTTTTTAATTTCAATTGGTTAGTGACGCAGAGTGGTATACTGTTTGCTTGATTTAACAGCTTACTGTAAGATCACATGCAGAATGTCTGACATTACTGATACTAAAGCAAATGTTTGGATAAAGCTGGGGAATTTTCTCATATTGATCACAGTTCTTCATTTTATTTTGTCTTAGTAACAGCTAATAAAAACTGCTTTTCGATATTCATTACCTGAACATAAAGACAGACTTTTTATCATTGCCACTGAACTCAGAAAACACTTGTGAACTCCAAATGTTTGATTGATGGTCCAGCAGTGGCTGTACCTTCCCATGGTGATGAGTAAGTGAAATGAATGAATAAAGAATAAATTATAAAACTCCTCAAGCAGCTATTAAAAAATCCTTGACTTTCGAAAACTAACACTAGAAAGTCAGCCAGATGGGACTTAAATGTAAAACTTATAGATGTTATATGTTATAGTATTTAAGTGTTTCTTTACCTGGTAGTCCCCCTATGAACATGCTGGACTGAGGCAGGATCTCCATGGGAACCGCAGTGTCCCCACTTCGTCCCAGCTGTCCGTCAATCAGGAGCAACGTCTGATTGGCTGAAACCGCCACTTCGATCACATGACCCTCTCCGTCACACAGAGGACTGGGGGAACTGGCCACTATGGCGTCACCGGACGTGACAAGGACAAACTGACAAAACAAGAGAGAAATATCATTAGAGAGAAATAAGTTAGAGATGAACCCAATATAATGAGCCGATATTTGCAGTTTTTAGAGTATTGGCTATCGACCTCAAATCTCCAGGAGAGGTCAACATTATAAACCTAAAGCTTTATTTGAACACTTCAGGAAGGGTGCACAAAATCAAACTAAACTAGCCTGTTATTCAGCTTGTAGTAAGTCTTAGACTATTAAAATTATATAATTTAGGGAGATTAAATAAAATCAGCCCTACCTATTGGCCCAAACTATCAGTCAGTATCATATCAGTCAATCTCTAGAGCAAGTACAAACTTTTGTTAAGCTGGTGTTAAGCCTGTAGTTTACAATTTGCAACAATTAAGTGCAATGTTGCCATTTCCAAACCTTAAATAGTAACAAAAACAACTAAATTTGACTTTTAATAGAGTAAATTAAATACCAGAGTGTTACTTTTTAATTTCAAGGACAAAATGTCAAAATGACAAAACTCTGTTTTTAGTCAAATTCTCATTATTTAGAATTACAGGGGGTCCTCGGGTTACGACGGTCTCGGGTTACGACGTTTCGTGGTTACGAACGCGCCCCCATTAAAAAAAATATGTATATATTACGCGTCATTCCGTCTTACACGGTTTAGCGTGGTAAAAGATGTAAACAAACGCACGCGGCGCGCGGCGCACGGCGGAAGAACACGCTCTGTTGTGGTTGTAGGGAGAAGAAGACAGCCTCGTGTGCGTGCCCAATGTGGGCGGAAGTACCTGATGTGGGCTCTGATCTGCTCCTATGAAAGCGGCAGTGATAACCAAGCATCGTAGTGGTCTAATTATTGAGATGGAAAGGTTATTGGTGCTTTGGTTGGAAGATCAAAGGCAAAATCCGGTTTACGACGAAATTCGGGTTACGACGCGTCTTAAGAACGGATCAACGTCGTAACCCGAGGACTCCCTGTATACAGGGGTTTTTATTGTACTCACATCTCTCCACTCATCTGTCCCTGGATGGTAGTCGGCTAAAGAAATGGACAGAGGGACCCGGTCCTGGTAAATTAGAGCAAACAGGACCCCGATCCCAGAGATGGCGCGCAGATTCAAGTGGACACTCAGGTTTTGTGAATCTAAAGAAAAAAGGAAGAAACATAAGCTTCCCAGATGATGTCAAACTAGTCCAAGAACCAAGCATAATACATCTGGGGATGATGTAAATTATATAACCTACACACAACAATATTAAAGGGGCACTTCGTAACTTTTCTGATGATGGGTCCCCCCTTTGGAGATGTTTGAATATTAAATAAAGACGGTTGCTATTTTCCCACTATTGTAAATCAGATTGGTGTACCTGTAAAGCTTCTGTTGAAAAAGGCAAATCCTGTCCCATTGAAAAAGGCCCCAGGGTCCTCTGTGCTGAAACACTGCATGTTCTCATTGGACTGAACCGTCTGCTGGATAGAAGTGTCTTCTCCCGTCAACCAGCGCCAATCCTTCATACAACCATCCAGACGAGGGTTCACCTACAAGTACAAAATAAAATATATGAAAACACATACATGTTGAAAAATATTATGCCTCTTCCATTTATTTCAGTCCATACACCTTCACAAAACCCCTTTCATGTGCGCCATACCACCTTTGAATACCCAATCTCATCTGATCTCGGAAGCTAACCAAGGTTAGACCTTGCTAGCACTTGGAAAGGACAAACAAGATTAGGTTTTCTAATGAATACTGTTGTGTCTTTAGGCAAGACACTTCACCCACATTGCCTAGAATGAAGATTGGGCAGTAGTATCTTACCAACAGTGAGTGCGGATTAAGCAACGCACAACATTGTAAAGCAACTTTGAGCTTCTTGAAAATTGCTAAACAAGACTAATGCATTATTAGGCCTGGGCATCACAAGATGGCAAAAGGACTAAGGGAGCTGGAGGGTAAATTTGACCTAACTTCGTTCCTGTTTACTTCACCACTTCTCCAAAGTGTACCTGCTCCTCAACTTTCATCACCTCCCTCAAATTACTCCTCCCTGCTGTTCGCCACACCTCCTCTTTATGAAATCAGCACCCATAGCCTTCTCATTAGACATAATGGTCTCTTGTGAGCTTTAAGCCATGTTAGAATTTTGTTACCCCATCAGAAACATACCTGGAGTTGTGTTTTGTTTCATTCACACATGTTTGAGTTATCCTGCATTATTAGTCTGTCTACATCTTCAAAGCTCAAAATACTTCCACCTTGTGATACCATGTAGTGGTAGTTTTCACGTTAACAGCTACCTTTTACCTTGCGCTCAGAAGAGATTGGCAATTCCAGGACTGAAATCATTCAAATGATTCTGATAAAGGTGTATGGAGTTTAAAAACACAGTAGAGCGCTTCCTGTATACCACATGACATCACAAGAGTGTCTTCTGTTTGAGAGAAGAACTCTAAATATGCATGGTTTGTGTGTTAAACATGTGATTTGTGATGCGGAAACATTATAACAAACCAGAAAATAGCATAATAAGGCACCTTTAAATATTTGTAAATCATTATATTAAGATGTTGTGGAAGTCCTCACTTTATTGACCAAACCATCTTCTTTAAAAGGGACCCCTCCCACGGTCAGGTTCAGCTCGTGCAGCCCCAGACCCTTCTTCAGAGTGAACAGGTCCCCGTTAACCGCGATCTTCATCACAGCCTCTCTGTCAATCTTTATCACCAGACTGCGGCCCTGCTCCTCCACCGAGATCTGAAACAGACAAGTGATAATACGCAAAATACACAAGACATAAACATAAACCAACAATAAAGAAATCAAGGATGGGGAGAAGGAGAGAAAGAGAGAGAGACAGAGAGAAAACAGAAAGAGAGAATGACAGACAGCATGAAAGAAAGATTGTCAGATATAGATATTAGATGTGCACAGATCAGGGGCGTCAAACTCATTTTGGTCTGGGGGCCGTATCCAACCTACTTTGATCCCACAGGGGTCGGATCAGAAAACTCATGGCATATATACCCCAAAAATAGCAATAAGTCCAAATATTTGTGCACAGAAATGCAAATCTATTACAGAAGTCTTTTTTTATTTGATTTAAGATTATATTCCTTAAGCACTGCCACTTGCTGCAAACACACCAAGCATACAGGTTTCTCATTCACCTCCGTGAACAAATAGGAATTAGTAAATTTTTCTTGGAAAATCCTGCACTTGGCATCCACTTTTCTCATTTTTGACATTTTGCTGAAGGGTGTCACGGTCAACAGTCAAAACGATGGTCCTTTAAGAGCGTCTGGAAAGAGGGAAGTCTTCATTTGTGCTGCTCTGGTGGGAGGGGCCACGCACAGAGGCACTGGAGACGCTGCTATGCTAAGCTGCACAGAAAATTACCAATATTTTAATAGAAAATTTAAATACAATTAAAATATTTAATAGAATATCAGCCGAGGGCTAGATTAAAGGTCTTGGAGGGCTGGATCCATGTTTGACACCCCTGGCACAGATAGATAGAAAAAAAATTATATAAATAGAAAGACAGGCAAATAGACAAACAGGTTGAATAGGTTGGTTGGTAGATAGATAGGCCTATATAGACGGCTGATACGATTAAAGATATATAGGTGTAGATAAAGAGAATACAAAATGGAATGAAAAATAGAAAGGAAGAAAGAAAGACAGACTGAATAGATACAACTGAATAATGATAAAGATCGATAGATAGAACGAAACAATTATAGATAGAATGAAATAAATTGGCAGAGATATAGATAGGTGTAGAAGATAGATTAATAGCTGGATGATAGAATGAAAGATAAATATGCCTAGATGTAAAGATAGAGATTTGAGGAGCAAACCTTTCTCCACTGTCCATCGTTGACCACAGCGCCACTGCTGGTGACTCTGCTCACTGCACCATACTTCAGCTGCAACTCTAGCTTCCCATCATGCATTGCGAGCACAATCCATGAGCTGTTCAAGTGACCTCCGGCAAAAAATATCACTCCCTCAGAATCATAGGTGCGGAAATCAAACTCTGCTGAAAATCTATAAAAAGAGAGAGATTATACCAGTTTAGTTAAAGGCGCTGTACCTGATTTATGACAGTCTTAAAAATGGGAAAAACAGGCTTACAATGGTCTAAGTTACTCCTCACTTACCTTATGTATTCAGAGCATCCTAATTATTCACTGCAATGACTTTATGAGTGCTTTTTACATCTAATAGAGATCAGAGCAGAGTTTTGCTGTAATGGTAAAACAACAACTAGCATGCCAACGTGCACCTTACTATCAGGCAATAAAATGCTTTCCAATTAGATGCAAACAGCACACTACAGACTTCTTGAGCTGCTTATAGAGAATATCTGTACTGGGGCAAGATACATTTTGGTCAAATACATTTGCAGAAGTTCCCCGATGACTCTGTGGTGGTTATCAGGGATGGACAGGAGATGGAGTACAGGATGCTGATTGCAAATTTTGTGGAGTGGTCCCAGGCAAACCATCTGCTCCTGAACTTAGACAAGGAACTGGTAATTGACTTCAGGAGGATGAGGTCACCTGTGTAGCCTATTAACATCAAGGGTCACGAGGTGGAGATCGTGGACTGCTACAAGTACCTGAGCGTTCATGTGAACAACAGGCTGGACTGGAGGGACAACTGTAATGCTGTGTACAAGAAGGGCATGAGCAGACTCTACTTCCTAAGGAAGCTAAGGTCTTTCAATGTGTGCAGTAAGTTACTGGAGATCTTCTACCAGTCTGTGGTTGCCAGCGCCCTGTTCTCTGCTGTAGTCTGCTGGGGGAGCAGCACCAGTAGAAGAGACATCGGACGGATTGACAAAGTGATCCGCAAAGCTGGTCACGTGATTGGCTGTAAGCTGGAGACATTTGTCACAGTTAGGGACAGGAGGACTGGTCAAACTGCTCTCCATCATGGAGCATAGAGGGACAGAGCCGCTCATTCTGCAACAGGCTCCTACAGCTCCGCTCAAACAGTGAGAGATACAGGACTAGATTCATACCATACTCCATACAACTGTACAACAACTCACCCTTATGTAACAGATAATACTCTCTACAACTGTATACAGCTGGTACTGAACATATTTGATACTGTATTTTGTATTTGCCTACTACTTTTCTATTTACCGGTAAATCTGATTGTACATATATATTTATTACCATTATTTTATGTATATAATTGTGTCTCATCTGACACAGATCTATTGCTCTTTGGTTGCTATTCCATCTATTTTTCTTTTTGTTCTTTTACCCTCTGTTTTATATTGTATATTATATTTGATGAGTGAGCTACCGTACCCAAAACAATTTCCCTTGTGGAGCAATAGACAGACAAACTCCAAGTCTAAAAAAGGCTATGGTGGTGGTTAAAATTGGCCATTTTCCTTGCCATACAAAAATCTAACCATATTTTTAAGAATTTGTTGTGATTTGTATTGTAATAATGAGTTAATATAATTTATTAATATAATTTAATAATATTTCCTTACCCAGTTTTAGATGTTCTACGAAACCGAAGCCTCACCACTGGTACTCCACTGAAGGTGCGTCCCAGATACAGGGACTGAGGGTTCCTTTTCAAGGACGGTGAAATACATGGAGTAATGGGCTAAACAGAGGACAGCAGGTTTAGCATGACATTTTAAATCATCACTTTCCTACAAAAACAACTAAATATTTTACCCTAAGAATAACTAATAACATTATAAACATATTTCCATTGTACTGATCTTATACTATTTGAGGAGGGAAGAGTCTCTAATAGCCTGTGTGTAGTTTGCTTATTTTTACATGTTTATGAGAGATACATTTGCAAAAATACTGTCTAATTTGTTTATAGACTATGAGGTGACCATTTTAGATTACATAGGTCCACTATGCTAGTAGTCTAATCAATTTAAGGGAAACCAAATTTATTCTTGGGTTTCAGCTTCCTGTTCTATGTAACATTTTGAGCACCTTTCCCCATTCAAAAGATATTTCCAATCCAATCCAATCCAACTTTATTTCTATAGCACATTTTATAAACAGAGACAGTTTCCAAAGTGCTGCACATAAAAATCAATAGAACTTAATAATAACATTACTAAAATAGCAATAAATAAAGTGATAATAATAAAATAACTAAAAGCAAAAGCAATTATAAAAAAATAAAAACATTACTAAAAAAGCAATAAATAAAGTGATAATAAAATAACTAAAAACAAAAGCATTTATAAAAACATTACTAAAAAAAGCAATAAAGGGATAATAATAAAATAACTAAAAACAAAAGCAATTTATAAAAACACAGAGGACCACACAACTCACGCGGTATTAAAAGCAAGAGAATAAAAGTGGGTCTTAAGACGAGACTTAAAACTCTCCAATGTGGGGGCTGCTTTGACATGAGGGGGCAGAGCGTTCCATAACTTAGGGCCAAACACAGAGAAAGCCCTGTCCCCCCGAGTTTTAAGTCTAGTCCTAGGGACCACGAGCTGGAGCTGGCCCTCTGACCTCAGAGCGCGCACCGGTCTATTTATTTATATTTGTGTTAAATTGTTAATCACTACGGCAACTGTCCAGATTCTGAAGCCTACAGATAGATAGAGTGCTCTTAACACAAACAGTAGAGTATATGTGTTTCACCTTACAGCTCCTGAGGTCCTGGGACAGCTTCATGCCCTGACGTCCATCACAAAAACACCGGAAACTCCCAGGAACGTTCAGGCATTCATCGGCACAAACACTGGACTCGCACTCGTCCACATCTGAGGGTTACGGACAAGTTAAGTAAAAGTTTAAATCAGTGATTTTCAAATTGGTTCAGCTGGAGGTGTGCCAACCACCTTATTATTATGGTGCCCAAGAGTATTTGGCAGGGTTATCGTTATGTGTTGGTTGCTATGCTTTTTGTCACTATTATTTATGTAATCTTATTTCTCAGGTTATCAGGTTATGGTTAGGGTTAGTATTCAGAACAGGTATTTTGTTTAAGTCTTTGGTTTTAGGACAAGTTAAGGGTCTTGGCAGAACTGCGTTTGTAAAGAAAATGACAGAGAAAACAGCTGAAAAAAAACCTGTATTGAGTGAATTCTTCCCCCCATAATTAAAATGTTTGATGATGATTTAAATGTTACAGCTGCTGTAACAACAGAACTGTTGCCATTGCTTGAAACACATAAATATTTAATAATAACTGTAAAGCATCTTTCTTACAAAGGAAATACATTCAACCAAAATTATGCTGAATTAGTTCAGGGTCATTTGTATGACTGTAGTAATTTGTTATTTTGTTGTAGGCATTTGTAGTGAAGTGTTACATAAAGTAGTTAAATTGTCATTATCAAAGGAATTTGATCAAAACAAGAACATTTATGTGAACAAACTGAAGGAATGCACAGAGCCCTGGAGAGGGTTCAAGTGGTCCCTCAGTCTTAGGCCCAGGCCTCTCAGTGTTTAACCTTACATGGACAACACTGGGACAGGACCACTTATTCCCCCACAGTCTGTCTGGGTTTCACTGCAGCGTAAACACTGATCTAAACCATCTTTCAGACATATGTCATTAGATATCCATGTGTCAATATTATTTGACAAAGTAATCAGATGTTTTGAATGTTGTTTTGAATTGTTTATTGCTAGGGCAACATTTTTTTGTTATCATTTTGAAACCCATTGATAGATTAAGTGGGTTCCTTTAAGAAATTTGGGTTCAGAAAGCAACAGTGACCTGTTACCCATATATCAGCACATTCTTGAGTTGTGATAATAATAAAGTATGTGACACACAAACACAGCTGCACGACAGACCCCCAGCGGTCCAGACCTGTGAGGGCGTCTCAGGGACCTACCCAGGCAGCTCTTGGTCTCATTGTCGTAAACAAACCCAGGTTCACACAGACACTCGAAACTGCCCTCTGTGTTCAGGCAATTAGCTGTCCCACAAACTGACGGGTCTTCACACTCATTCACATCTGAAAAACAAAATAAATGAAAAAACTGTTAAAAAATGACTTTAGAAATATATATATAATTACAATACTACTACTGTAAAAACAGGATTAAATATTTCATCAGTTGTGAAAAATTACCTCAGAATATCTCCTTACATTTTTTTTATCAACTTATCTTTTCACAATTCATAAAGTTTTATTGGTGAAAAATTAAACTGAAAAAATTGGGGGAAAAAACAAAACAAAAAACATCATATGTCCAAATGAAATGAGTTGATTTAAGTTGATGAACTCAGATTCTCAGAAAGACAGATGCAGTTATTGATGTCTCCATTTACTATAACATAAATCTATATCTGTACTGTACCGTTACATAAGTGCCGCCCTGACAGTGTGTATCCATGGCGACAGGAGCAGCGGTAACTGCCCATCGTGTTGTTGCACTCGTGGTCACAGCCGCCGTTCCTCGTCTCGCACTCGTCCACATCTGAAAACAAAATAACACAAAACTGAAGATTTTTACTTTTATTGTTACCAGACATTTTAGGATGCAACAACAAAAGCAAAATTTCCAACTTAAAAGTGCACTCAAATGTTTAGTGTTGAGTGAATTTGTATGAATTTCACTGCATATTTTCCTCTATTAAAACAAGAAGAAAAGTTGTGTGGCACCTGTTTCTCTCAATGAAGATGCTATTGCTTTGCCAGGAATGTTCCATAGTATGGTATTCAACTTCTATCATCTCCATGGAGACAAGCTGGTGATGCCAACAGGCCAAGTGGAGAGTCGCCCTGGCTCACAGTAAGAATGCATGTTTTTTGTGTATTTGATTAAATGTAAAACGCTGAATGCTATACAATGTGGAACATTTCCAGTGAAGCAATAACATCTCCATGGCAGATGGCTGACCCCCCAACAGAAAAGTTGCATAATGCACCTTTAAAAGGTCCTAAATTAAGCAAAATTGACTCTTGTGAGCTTTAAGCCATGTTAGAACATTGTTATATCATCAAAAACATACCAGGAGTTGTGTTTTGTTTCATTCACACATGCCTGAGTAACAATTTATTATTAGTCTGTCTACATCTCCAAAGGATGATGTCATTTAGTGATAGTTTAAGCTACCTTTTATCTTTAGTTCAGAAGAGATTGTGAATTTCGAGGCTGAGATCATCCAAATGACTGAAGGTGTATGGAGTTAAAAAACAAACTAGCATTATTATTATTATTATTATTATTACACAACATCACAAGGTGGAACAGTGATTTCAGTTTCAGTTTTAACCATAAATGAATACTAGATTTTTATACCTAATTTATGTTGAGCTCTACTGTATTTGTATGTGTGTTTGGGCTGTATGAAGTCATCTCTCGAAGGAAAAAGTTCTGACCAAACTCTCTTTCACAGCTTGGTAGCAGGATGAGTCATAGTGGAAATGTGTTGAATAGTGTTTGCCACAGAAATCATCACCAAATTTTCCTCTTCTGAAGTCCACAAATTACTTGATTCTTGTCCAAAACAAAAGGTCTTCCTACTGTACAAAGATTTCTGAGTAAATATCCACTTTTCTCATGTGGATTGTAGTACTCTTAACACAGTGGCAAACCTCGACCTCCAAAAGAGACACATGAATTCCCACCGGACACACTCTGACCATAGTTCCTGTACAAGCAGTTCATATTGACTCGACAGATCACTCATAGATTATTTATAGCAATAACAGCTGGAGGTTTGCTGGGTTCACATCTTAAAACCAACAAACTTCCACATGTGGATTTGCACGTAATTAAAACATATTTGAGATTTAATCTGTTAAAATGACACTGAACAGAAGATGTTTACTTCTATTGTTTCCAGACATTGTGAATGGAAGGGCATCTGGTTTAAAAATCTGCCAAATCACTTCGTAACCGGTTCACAGTGGCCACCCATAGCCCAAACTGGGAGCTAAAATTCTAACTCAAAAGTACGCTCAAATGTTTAGAGCTATTGTGGTGTTTGTATGGATTTCACAATATCGTCCTCTATAAAAACAAGAAGGAAAAAGCATTCAGCATTCATTTTTAATTGCCAGGATGAAGTGTGCCATGTATGTCTGTACTGCCATATTTAATGCCTAGTAAAATATTGGGGAAAATATTGTCTTGCTTGTTGCATTCCTATCACTGGTAATATGAATCTGAAAGCTTTACTTAATGCCAACAAGTGTACACTGCAGATTTGTCCCATTTGGCTGGATACTAGTGAAAACAAATTCTCTTCTAGATGCAAATATAAATCAAATAATTAATTGCATTACAATAAACTAAAGAGTAATAGTTATTTTGGGCTCATCATCTGAGCTCTACCTAATGATAATATTGGCTTGGATATTCAAGAATTTCAGCTTTCTGGGAAAAGTCATAATTTTTTATTATTCTCAAACCCATAGATATATTACACTTTAGAAACTTGACAATGAATGAATGGCATTAATTTAAAAGGAATGGCAGAAGGTGCACTGTGTAACTTTTGTCTCCATGGAGATGTTAAAGGGATATACCACCTCCAGGTCAAACTTGGGCATGTCCCCACAGTCCAGAGACTAAAATAAGTGATGGAAAGCGTTTTCCTGGTCACCCAGCCATTGTCCGAGTCTGTCAGCACTGACCGCCGCGGTATCTGCAGCTACTCCGCGTTAGACTGGAGGCTAACGTCGCCAGAGAAAGACTTCGACCAAAAGGAATTAATTTGCTCGATGCTTTTCCCAATTACTTTCTGTGTAGTGCGCATTCATATCGAGTGCAAATAAATGTGCAAATCAACACGGAGAGCTTGACTTGGTCATTTTGGGTGGGAACTATTTTTCAGTGCGGAAAAACAGAGCCGAAGCACACAGGGGAATCCCTGTTACGCACCACGTTGGGAGTTCCCCTGTTACGCAACGTGCTGCGTCGTCTCTGGCGACGTTAGACTCCAGTCTAACGCGGAGTAGCTGCAGCAGCGCGGCGGTCAGTGCTGACAGACTCGGACAATGGCTGGGTGACCAGGAAAACGCTTTCCATCACTTATTTTTGTCTCTGGACTGTGGGGAGATGCCCAAGTTTGACCTGGGGGTGGCATATCCCTTTAATGCTTTGGTTTAATTTATCCACAGTATGGCATTAAACCAGTGCTTCCCAATTATTTTCTGTGACACCCCCCCTAGGAAGAAGAAAAAGTTTCACGCCCCCCTTCCTGCACGTGACTATAAATAGTATTATTTATCTAGAAAATTGTTATTAGTACACCTCTGCATAACATTGTATCCTTTATTAACATTAAAAACAAAAAAAAGAAAGAAACTTACAAAAAAGACTGCACTGTCTTTTTGCACTGACTCAAATATTGATGTGTTTTTAATGCAGCTTCATGCGCATTTGTTTACGGTTTACAAAAACGAAACTTAAAATCACATGGCCCATTTGCATAAACTAAAGGCTCTAAAAAAAACCCCTCTGTCCTTGTGCCGCTGATGCGTCAGCTTCTGTCAGACTAAAGGACACGACTCAGTGGAATATACATGCTTCTTCTGTGACAGAGGATGTTGTGCTGATGGAGTCTGTTCTGTATATTGCGTATTTAAGGTTGCCGCCCCCTGCCCCAGAGCAACAATGAGAGCGCCACTGCCAACTACTGTTGTTGATGTGCAATTACACTTAGTTCTAGTACAGTACGGCAAAAAATAATCCGGACGCCCGCCATTTTGGAGGGTTTCGAAGCACAGATCTTCTTGCCCAATTAATTTGAGTTTGTTCATATAACGCTCCTTTTCTTTGGCATCCAACTTATACAACTGGTCAACTGTGTCAGAAGTTTTGGATTCCAATGTGGAAGGTTTATCGCGAAATTTAGATTTTTTTCTGCATGGTTGCTATATAAACATGGTTAATTTTAAGCGCGTAAACCCTTCAAGATGGCCACACATCCAGGTAATCGTCCTGTTTTTCCGGGTTTGTGAAAACACTCTATTAAATGCGACTTGTATGTGATCTTTAAACGCCCCAAAAGTGTCCCACATGCGCCTTGGAGGTCACATGCAGCGAGCGTGCTCAGTGTTTACGGAAGTAGCCTAAACATGGACACAAGCATTGAGCGCCTGGCGATTTTAAAGTTGCTGTCCTACCAGAGCCAGAACATGTACAACTTATTTGTTTTAAGGAAGAGATTGAGAAGGAGAAGGACAAGGTTTTTGGCCTTGGCGTTTTGTGGGGCAGTGGCAGCAAGTCCACAGAAAGGAACGTGTTGGTGCTGAGAGAGATTGGATGTGCTTTGCTGCTTCACTGACATGGATTTCATACACAATTTTTCTATGACAAGAAGAACGTTTGTGTATATTTGTGAGCGCCTACTTGTACCACTCTCACTTGTTGATGACGTGTAGGTCAGATGAATGTGACCTGGCCGTTCAGACTGAAGCCGCATGCCAAAAGATCGGATATGCATCTGTTTTAGAACCACATATCCAAGTGGCCTGGGTCACATTTGAAAATGATCTGTGTCATTCAGACTGTCATTAAAATATCAGATAGAGGTTGCATAGGGCAAAAAAAAAATCGAATTTGGGTCATTTCAGGCTGCAGTCTGAACACAGCCATTAATTCTTATAATGAGTGGGGTCACCTCTCCTCAAATCTATCCTGTGATTTGGCTTGCAAGTCTCCATGGAGAGTCTATACTATGGAACATTCTAAGCACATCTCCATGGAGACAAGCAGGTGGTTAGACAGTGCACCTTTAAAGTAAGATCAAATATTGAGCAAATAATTGTGATTACCAGTGTTGGGCACGTTACATTGAAAAAGTAATTAGTTACAGTTACTAGTTACTAACCCAAAAAAGTAACTGAGTTAGTAACTGAGTTACTACACTATAAAAGTAACTAGTTACCTAGGAAAGTAACTAATGCGTTACTTTTTTTTGTTTTTTGTTAAAAAATGTCAAATAATTTGTTTTGTTTTTTTTACAGTGCATTATACAGCTTTTGCTGCTTGGCTGGCGTGGCTCCGTCACCGTGGCCTTCATTGTTAACGGCACCGAGCATGCGATTATCATCATGGGGCCTGCTTCTTCTGCCCCTTCCTCTCCTCCTCCTCTCCTCTTCCTCCTCCTTTCCTCTTCCTCCTCTCCTCCTCTCTCCTTCATTGTTTAACGGCACCTAGCATGCGATTATCATCATGGGGCCTGCTGGGGGCCACTAGTTTAACAGAAGCGCGCGCCGTCGAGAGATGCTTCATTAAATTCGAGTTGCTTATATTGGACGTGGACAAAGTCTTTGGTCTTTGACACAATGTGCACGTAACATGTACGTTTTTACCTTTTACCTCGACGAGGTTAAAATACTGCCTATACTTCTGTCTTCGACTTGGGACTCGCCATCTGACACGGGGTGTGTGGATTGTGTGTGCGCGCTACTACTGTGTGCTGGGATTGTGTGTAGATACCCGCCCACCGCCCACTGGGTGTCTCTGGTTGGCTCAACATGAAATCTTACTCTGCTTTAGCCAATCATCATTACTTATCCCGCCCTTACCAAAGGGAGAAAAAAAATTCCCCTGTGCCTATGCGAGTCGCGCACATGATGCCAGTTTCAAAATGAGTAGGTTCAGTAACGCGGTAACGCGCCGTTTAGTAACGGTAATTGAGTTCCTTTATTTTAAAAGTAATGCGTTACAGTATTAGTTACTGTCAACAGTAACGGCGTTACAGTAACGCGTTATTAGTAACGCGTTACTGCACAACACTGGTGATTACGAGAGTATTATCAGCTAACAGGAAACTACAGCAACATCTCGGGTTACAAAGATGGCCGACAGAGTTACCGGATACGTCTCAGAAATGTAACCTTCGCAACTTTGTGAACTGTCCACCACCATGGTCCAACTATAGCCTTGATATGGGAACAATGATGACAATACCTTTCTCACATCTGGCCCCTGTCCAGCCGGTGAAGCAGTGGCACAGGAAGTCACCCTTTTTGTCCTCACAGCGCACCGTACCTCTGGGGTTGCATGGCGACGGCGAACACTGGTCTGGAATATCTTAAAATAAAACATAAATAGAAAAAGCATTAGGGAGATTAGAGGGGAATGCTACAGTACAATAGGTTTTATGGGTATGACTTTATAGAAAGGTCATTTGCTTGGGTTTCATAGTATAAATAGACTAATGCTGCCTAAGCTGAAGCCTGACATGCCCCAATTCAGACATTCCCTCAAAAGTACAAGATTAGGTCAATGAGAACAAGGCAAGGCAGGTCTATTTGTATAGCACAAATTCATACACAAAGTAATCCAAAGTGCAAGACGAGACATGATTTATAAATCTATTAATAGGTGCATTGTGTAACTTTTCTGGTGGAGGATCCTTTACCTGCTTCTTTCTATGGAAATGTCATTCTGTGAGCGGGGTTGCCTCTACACAGATCTAACCTGTAACTTGGTCTGGTTTGGTCTCCATGAAGATAGAAAGGTTTAATACCATGCTGTGAAATATTCCAGACAAACCTCCACGAAGAAAAGCATTTAACGGACCCTTATTTATTGTTAATATAATTCCCTTTTATTGATTGTTCTAACTCATATATAGTCGCATACATTACTACTACAATTACTGATGACGGCTGCTAATATTCCTTAACTGAGTACTAAAACTACATTCACTATAAACACTTCTGACAATAAAGAATAGAAGTGAACTTTAGAATAGAAGTGAACTTTATTGATCTCACACTGGAGAAATTCTTCTCTGCATTTTAACCCATCCTATATATATATATACACATATATTAGGAGCAGTGGGCAGCACACACATTAGGGCGCCCGGGGACCATCTCCATGATCTTCTTGCTTCGGCTTGGTCAGGACCTAAGCTGGAGTACCTATGGTGCATGTTTTGGGTTGATGGGGGAAACCGGAGTGCCCGGAGGAAACCCACCCAGACACGGGGAGAACATGCAAACTCCACACAGAAAGGCTCGGGCGACCCGGGGATCGAACCCAGACCATGCATGCAAACTCCACACAGAACACACACGGAAAGGTCTGGGCGACCCGGGGATCGAACCCGGAACCTTCTTGCTGTGAAGCAAGAGCGCTAACCACTCTGCTACCGTGCCGCCAAAGAACTGATTTATCTGGAACTACAAAAGCTGACTTGTGCACTTAAACAAATCTCTCACACATAAAACTACAGTCACAAGCTAGTTACAGATCTTCAGTTAGTCACACTCACATTTTTGTTGAAAATCAGATCAGAGGCTCCTGAAAATGTGTTTAAATCAATTTTTCTTGAGCTTTCTGACCATCTTTAAAAAGTTAATGTGTGCATTGTGTCACCATAGTAAGTCCTAAACATTCCACCATTAGAGACACATGTACAACACCCCCGGCATGATGTGACTGCAAAATATCAATAGTTACTTCCCGTCAGTCCTGTCTGTATCAAGCTAATAACATCATTGCTCATATTGTTTTGTCTCTGGATGTTTCTTTCCCAGTTGCGTTTTCCGAGCAGGAGTTTAGGAGCAGTACATGTCCGGGCCTGTCCCAGAGCAGCCGGTACAAATGACAGACACAATGTGATGGATCAAAGTAGATAATTTCACTCAAACTTCAGTGCATCAGCCCCAGGCCCCACAGCACTGCAGAGAAGTCACATGTTTTCTTCATAAGTGAACCTTGTCCTATAATATGAGCTAAATATACTGTATATCCAGAGAGCGTTTGATGTGATTTAAAGGGACTTTTAATTTAAGATGTAATGGTGGTGTCTGTGGTGTCTAATATGGTCCTTGTCATCTGGTTCTTGTCTGTAATCTCGGGGGTTTTACATGGGCATGGTCAGAGGCATCAAGGTAACCCAAAATACTGCAAGGATACAAGGCTTCAACATTTTTATTTTTTCCGAATTCATTAATATGATAATTATTTTCTTCATTTGATAATTTGATTGCAAAAGGCTGTGAGTTTATTTTAGCTAATTTGACCCTGAACAGTGTTTCATTTTAGAACAAATGTTAGTAACTGTTTGACTTTTAGACTGTAGTGATGCTTTTTGACTTTCTTCTACAAGCAAGTAATTAAAAAGCTATTATCCCTGAAGTAGTTGATTATTTTCACTTATTCAGACTTGGGACAAGCCCAAGAAGTGCACTAAATGGATTGAGAGTCCTTAAAGTTACCTATCTGGAAGTGTATTTGTTTTTTTCCCACCAGTAGATGGCAGACGTTAAACCTGTTCCCCTCCTCCACCTGCTCTCTGGTCTTCTTATGTCAAAGTTGGCACACTGTCAGACAGCAGTAACGTAGATAGCCTCTAGTGGTGTTATGCGAGAATACAACACCAAATTTACACCTGATTCAGCCCTCTTATCTCTTAAAGGGCCCATATTTACGCTATCACATTTCATTCACACAAACAAGTTCTTCTCTCAAATGGAAACACTCTGTTCCACCTTGTGATGTCATGTGGTAATACAGGAAGTGCTCCACTGTGTTTTTAAACCACATATACCTTCACTAGAACCATTTGGATGATTTCAGCCCTGGACTTTTTATGGAATCGGAATTATCTCTACTGATCAAAAGGTAAAATAGCTGTCAAGTTAAAAACTACCACTTCATGACATCTCAAGGTGGACCAGAGCATTTTAAGATTTGGAGATGTGGACAGAATAATAATAAAAGGATAACTCAAAAGTGTGAATGAAAGAAAACACAACTCCAGGTCTGTTTTAGGAGACATTCTATCATGACTTACAGCTCACAGGAGTCAATTTTGCATAAGATAGGACCTTTAAAAGATCACTGACCTGTGGAATACATTTTTGCTATAGTTAGCTTGTTCAAATTGAATCAGTTCCTGAAAGTATTGAGCTTTGACTTCAAATTCCTTAGAACAGACATTAGCTGCTTAGTTGTATAAATTTCCCCTGATTATGCAGTATGTCCACACACACTTCCTGTAATGTAATAATAAGACCCCATTATCTGTTTATTATCTGTCTGACCACAACTCCTGATGTGATGTGACAGCACACAGATGGACAGATTCTTAGAGGCTGAGAGATAAAACAGTGATGAGAGCTGCTGACAGAGAAACTGAAAAGCTCCTTTAAGAGAGAGTGGTGCAGCTGAGTCATGGATCCAGCCACGAGGGTTTTTAGCCAATCAGAGCGATGCCGAGTCTGTCCTCTGATGCAGCAATACTGACCACGTCACGCGAATATCTCACGTCACTCCCTCAGTCACGCACCGGCTACTGCAGAGTCACTATCTGACACAAAAGAGGTGTGTCCCCATTCACCAATAAGAAGCATCACTACAGAAATCTGCCAGAAGCATATCAATAAAACTGCATATCTGCAAAGGATAGTCTGGGCAATATGACAAAAAAATTAAAAGAAATTAAAAGTATACTGTGTAACTTTCCGGGTGGAGGGTCCAGAAAAGCAATCTCCCTAGCATATCTCTATGAACACAACCGGGTGCTGGACTTTTACCAAAAAGTACATAATAATAAAATTAATTTCATAAACACACAAAAATATAGACACTTAGTACTCACACAAGAATAGTCATTTTTCCCTCAAAACCACATGCACATGCACTGATTGGGTGTAGACCTCTTCAATAAAAATACAACTTCAGACTATCCTTCGCATGATTAAACATGAATTAATCTCAATCTAAATTCAAATCTGATTCGTTGCAAAACCCTGCCTTTAACATTTGATCCAAAACACTACTACTTCTACAGACTTTCTTTTCCTTCCTTTCTCTATGTGTGTGCAAACCTCAATGTGATGCAGAGCTGTTACTGCAGTGCAGCCCAGCCCACATTACAACCAGATCTCTGTGGGTCTTATAGCTGAGGATATCAAAAAAAACCAACAGCACTTCATTTATAAAGGGGCAGGAAATTGTTCAAGTTGCATTGTTATAAAACAGGGAATGTGTGTATCATAATTCAAATGTAGAAAACTAGATTAGTCATAATGTTCCTCAAAAACATACCTGGAGTTGGGTTTTTTCACAATCACAGAAATGCAACTCTGACTGAATTGAAAGTAAAAGTTAAAAATCATTTCAAAACTGTTTAAAACTTACTGTGAACACAAGTGATCAGATCCTGTTTCTTTTTCTCAGAATCCCCAAACTTGTCCACGCATGCTGCAGGATTTATTTTTTTTTAAAGTACAGAACATATTATTATTATTGCTATAAATTATAATAACATTTTTATGCTAGAACACCTACTTACCTATATATTTTGGCCAGAAGTAATCCTAAGTGAGAAAAAGCAGAAAAGTGAGTTAAAGCTTGAAGATTTAAAACAAGCATATCAGGATAAATATTAACATTAAAAGTAAAACTAAAAAATATTTCTGCAGAGAAAGGGAGTTTTGGCATAAACAAGACCTTGGATCCAGTTTACAGTTAAAATAGAGTGATTTCCCAAGCATTTGAAGGAGGGAGGATTAATAAACTAATTGTAAATGTCATTTGTGACCCTCTTGTATCCTTTATCTGACGGGTGCAGCCGGTTGCCAAGGGGTTGGTGTGAATTCTCTGCATTCCTGATAGTAGCAGCATCCTCCCTCCTCCCTCCAGGCTGCAGTGCTGTTCACATTTAGGTCAGAACATGGGTTCTTTATCATTAGATTTCTTATGAAGCAGCAAGTAGGGGAGGACCAGGTAAAATGTGAGCTGCAACATTGTAAAGATGCATTTTATTTTTATTTTTTTTACCTTTTTTTCTCTCCATTGGGAAATTTGGAGTCTACATTTGACCCACCCTTCAACCAGTGTGTCTCTAGGTAACCTGTTACTAAAGACCCATATCAAGACATATTTAGACAAGACCTTGATCAGCAGTACCAACCAGGAGTTTTGGGTTAAGGCTGCGTCCCATTTCTCTGTCTTACCCCTTCGTCTTACCCCTACCCCTTGGTTTTGCGTGTTCATGTGAGGGCAAGGGGTGTCCCGATTCTAATTTTGATCAAGGGCTTGGGCCACGACCGAGGGCTACATACCCCTTGAAACGAAGTAAGCTCTCGACCAGACTTGAAACGAAGGGGTACACCTACAAGCTCAGGCAGGTTTTGGGCTCAGGATGGCAGCGTCACATTGACCAGCCAAGGAGTCTCATAAAAGTATTTTCAGCAGTTGTAATTATCGATTAACAGTTTAGCATGGTTTACAATTATGACGCTTATGTGAACTGAAGAAGTAGCTTCATGAGCTGCGAAGCATCTTCGACCAAATAAACTTTGTCCAGTTGACAAACTAAATTTCTCCTTTTTTGCTTATGTTCTACGTTACTTTTTTACGTTACTTTTTTGAATTGTAGTGATGTCTGTTTAGCCGACGTTATCGTTTTCATCGAACTTTCATGCATAAACAAGCTAGTTTTTTTTGTCAAGCTGAGGTACCCAATAATCCTTGAGATTTGTTACGTTTGTTTGCGTCAATTGTTGTCGCCTCTGTAGACGTAGCAGCCAGGTCAAGGCAAGGGATGATGACGCAATAAAGGGGTAGGGGAAGAGCAAGGGGTAAGACAGAGTAATGGAACGCAGCCTAAGTCTACATCCAACCTGAATTACATGTACATATTAAAGCTGCACAAAGTAACTTTTAAGGTGGACACTCTGCCCCGTGCCTGTTTCCATGGAGATGTTAATGTGATACCAAGAATATTACAGTATAAGGCATTAAATGTATCTATCTCCATGGAAACAAACGGGTGAGGCCACTGTGCCATGTTTCAGGTCAGATCTAAGTCTAAGTCTAAGATCTTTGGAGATTACAGTACGAATTTATGTTTCGGAGAAATAAAAACACCTGGAAATAAGTGAATGTAGGATTATGTTATGGCCATACTGTGGAAGATTCTGCCAAAGGTAGGTGGAGACACGCAGGTATTTTGGTATAACCCTCCCCCAAAACTTTCAGAGTGCAACTTTAAATAAAACAATGATCAAGCATGATACAAGTTGTAAAAACTGCCAATATGATTAGACTTTTAGGGAGTGATTTGGACATCGGCACCATCTAGTATAAGGCATGTGACTTTAAGGGGCTGTCCTGACCAAAGTGGGGCATGAATGAAATCTTAAAAGCAGATAATCTAATGCAACCAAGTGTAATGTGGAGACAATGGATATAATGGGCTTAGGTAGGAAATACAAGAAACTACGATGTGGCGGTGTGTGGAAAACTGAAAAATGTGTTGCTAGGCAGATGTGGGTCTGTCTCCTTTACTTTGCAGCTGCAGCAAAGGAAACGCAGAGTCAGAGTTGTGCATTGAATTAATAATGTATTCATGAATGAGACTGCGTTTTACTCGTGGAGGCATTTTACACTTAACTGTCAGCAACTCTGTGAACTCTGGATAACACTCTAAATAATACTGAACTCTCAATAATACTACACCAAACTACTTTTCGTTATGCATAATATGTTCACTGCTGCTGTTCTATATGAATGTATCATGCATGTCACTACCTCACTGTAAATGCTACTGTTACCTGTGCAATAACCTGTGCAATAACCCACGTGCAATATTTATATTATACTCTATTATGTGCAATCTGTGAAATACTCTACTTACACCTTATTTAACCCTACCTGCACCTTGTATTTTATAACATTTTATTACATACTTTTTTACTTTTCTTCCCCTGCACTTTTTGCAACACTTTTTACCATGTACTATTATTGCTGCTATTAGTATTTCTTGACTATCTTAGCGAGTCAATGGTTCTTCTGATCCTAAGCATTTCATTGCATGTTGACCTTGTGTTGATCCTGCATGTGACAAATAAACAATCTTGAATCTTGAATTTTGTGTTTCAAAGGGTTGTAAATTGTTTTAGGAATAATAGCTTGGGTACAAAACTTTTGAAACCCCTTTGAAGTTCCTGTTGAATTTACTTTAAAGGCAGTTTAATTGTTCAGTTTTGCTTTAGATGGACCTAGTTTTGGTAAAGAGCAATGATTAGGATTTGTTTTCTATTTATTAAAACCCAGATTAATCCTAATTAAACTGATCTGGAATAGTGCAATTAATGTCCTTGGTTTAATCCACATTTCATTGTGATTTAGTTATGGTTTAGTTAGTTATAGTATTGCAGGCTGCTGTATTGATCATTTGTAAAATTGTGTTGCTTGTTTAGAGAAAGGAAACCTGTTACAATACAGTGGATTTAATATTTGAGTAGGTAGTGGTTTAACAAAGAAACACTGTTGTTAAAATGTATTGGGTCTTTAAAAAAATCATAGAATACCATGTGCAATTTATAGATTATTGCTAAAATGTGATATTATCATAGACTGAGCCATGTTTCATATCATGTGTCCCTATTGTAAACCATTAGAAACCTCATGGTAATCCTGCCGTCCTTATTGAGTCGGTTGCTACGGTAATTCCACTCGTAATATGTGATTCATTGATTGCCTCATTCACTTGGTGTGAAATGTGAAACGTGACAGCTCACGCCAAGCACAGTTTCTCCTCAAAAACTAAAAACCTAATCCACGTGGACTAAAGAAGTGACTACAAACATTTACTTGTGTTCATGCCTTTAACATGTGCTGGAGTCTATTCATGTTGCAATGTGATTTCAAACACTGTACAGACAGGCAGGGAGGCACAGATATCCACTTCCATTTTTTTATGACTGCAGTATCTACAGGTTACTCCAATAATTATGTTGTGTTCATTCATTATGTTGTGTTATGAAGTGTAGACATTGCTATATGGGCCGTTACAGTGCCAGAAGAAAGAAGTTTAAAAGAAAGAAAACCATTAATAAAAGTCTGTAACATTAAAGGGGCATTGTAGTTTTCTGGTAGAGGGTCTGTCACTTGCTTGTTTCTATGGCTATGACATTACTCTGCCTGGAAAATTCCACAGCATGACATTAAACAGCTCTACCTTACATTTATTAAATCACAGGCGGATTTACTGCTCAGAAATACCTAAAACAGATCTGACCTGTGACTTGGTCTGGTCTCCATGAAGATACAAAGGTTTAAAACTAATACATACTGTGAAACATTCCAGACAAAGCAATGCCCTCCACCAGAAAAGTTACACAATGCACCTTTAAGCAGCAGTGCATACATCTGGAAATATACGATTGTGTCTACTCATCTGACGTGATTATAGCAGGGCAGTTATAATGTGCCTCTTATATTTTTATGTTTTGTTTTTGAGACACTATAGCTACTTCCTAATTACTCACTCACAGTGACTCAACTTATGTCAGAGGGAAACAAAGTAGATTAACGGAGGAGACCTTGAGTGGGGATGTTATGTGGACGGTCTGACAGCTAATCAGAGAATGGACTTTACTAGAGCATGAAGCGCTCAGACAGTGAATCACCACTCTGCCACAGACATCATGATCAATGTTAGTCAATATGAAGTTGGCGTAAACATGCAAACTGTCATCAAAGTTGTGTGACAATAAAGTGGGGTAATATAACTGTTTAATAACTTTAAATAGACGTGGTAACAATTACAAATGGACTACTTCTAAATTAGGCCATTAAAGCTGCAGGATGAAACAGTGATTATTATTGCGTGAAGAGTCCCTCAGTCATCCAGGTAGAATCCATGATAAAAGGAGAAATTCAATTTGTCAACTGGACAAAGTTTGTTTGGTCGTCAGCTCATGAAACATTTTCAACCAAACAAACTTTGTCCAGTTGACAAATTGAATTTCTCCTTTTATCAGTGATTATTATTATTATTATTTTTATTTTTTATTTTTTTGCATGAAACCCGTAGGTAACTTGGAAAACAATAACTCTAAAATAGTGGTAGTTGGTCTGTAGTGGTATAAATATCATTAACTTACCGTCTCTGGGTCGTTTTCAAACACCTCTCTCGCCTCCTCTTTGGAGCACCTCTCCTCTACGCACTCTCTCTCCAAGTGTCCTTGCTTCGTCTCCTCAAAAACTTGGTTTGCTCTTCTGTGTCTGCTTAGAAACTGGTTCGCCTCTTGGGGGGACAAGGAAACTAAAAAAGAAAGGTGCCCCTTATAAATATGTATGTTTTACAATGAAACATGGAAGTGTGCGGAATTTGAGGATCGCAGCGCTTTTTGCTTTGAAGTCCAAAGGTTGCGAAACGCAAGGCTCGTACTGACGGTGCAAAGTGAAGCATGGATCATTCACAACACAAATGTCAAAGGGTTTAGCGAGCTAGCTTAGCCACCTAGCATGCAATTGTTTACTTACTGGTGTCGGACAATCGCACAGCCGCCAGGAGGATTAGCGGAGCAGCCCAGGAGAGGACTGGGCTTAGCCGCATTGTTGTAACGCGGTGTGTGCGCCAAACTCCAAACTTTCTCTGCTGCGTCCTGCACCCCCGGGTCTTCTCTAACCCTCCGTCAATGTCAGAGCCACAGGGAGGTGAAGCTAATGTGTCTTTAAACACTGCAGGTTTTCAGGTAGCTGTTGTTAAATCTGTGCCGAGCGTCGCAGGCAGCGCGGGCGTGCGTCCCCCCACATACCGAACACGCGTTTGGAACGACCTCCAGAGCAGTCCGAGTTCAGCTCGTGCCCATGGCGCTCACAAGTTCATTTTGGCCGCTCTCCTGCGCTGTAGCCCTGTGGAGCGGGACAAGGTGATCTACTGCACGCCTCCTCCGCTCTGCTGCTTCAGGGGGAGTCTGTGTGAAAAGTGCAGCAGAGTTTGTCCTGATGCAGACATCTCTCCCTCATCCCTCCTCCTCCATGAGCGCGGGGAGCGAGCACAGGTCTGTGTGTGTGTGTGTGTGTGTGTAGGTGTGTGTGTGTGTGTGTGTGTGTGTGAGGAAGTGGAGACCCCCACCACTGAAAGTTGGGCGCCTGTGAGTGTATTTTGTTTTCAATTTTGTTTCTCTAGAAGTTGAAACACATTTGCGTGGTATTGCCAAAACCTAGGTCAGCTGATTATTGTGAAAACGATATCCTATGCAATTCACTACAGACACAAAAGTAAAACATGTTTTTTATTTAAATACATTTTGGACAGTTCAGACACAACATAATTGTAACTGTAATTTACCTGAAGATTATGTTTTATGTACAACACATTGAAATCAGGTGCACTACATCAGCAGTCTGGGAAACAATCACAAACACACAGAAAAGACTTTAAATTTCACAATGTGACCAAATTAAACTGCTCTTGGAGCCTACCCAACAGTGACTATTTGTTTCTCTAAACAAATAAACTTTATCTACTTGTGCATGCGTCAGAGCTCAGCTCTTCATCTTTTATCATTGCAACAAAAGCTACAACTACGCCACCCCTCCATTTGCCACTACACAACACTCTTAAACTCAGCTCCAGTTCAATTTTCCAGTGATGTCGGTCATTCCCCTCCACTTCTCTCAACTTGACATTTACCATTTTCATTAATATTATGAGACTCTGCCTAATTTAAATTGTCTGTGTTAATTGAGGTCATTTCCTGTGCGGGACGGGTACGTTCGGCTGCATCTCTGGGGCAAACACTGGGGGGCAGGAGTGAGACTTAATGCTGTTGTGTTTACTCAGAGCCTCGTCAAAGTCCAAAGGCTGCCCGTTCACCGTGATCTCCAAACAGCCATGATAATACGCAGTGACAGGAGTCAATGGCAACGGGACCTCATCTGAAACAGGGACAAAGAGGACACTTACAGCATTGGGCAACATCATGCACTTACTTATTTACTCACTGGCGTTTCACTGTATGTATTGTTGTAAAGCACTTTGGTAAACCTTGGTTGTTTTTAAAAATATAATGTATATAATATATAAATAAATAAGATTGATTGATGCACTGGCTGGAGCTGACATTTTTTGACCATCTTGTTTAAATGTCCTGTTATATTTATATATATATATAAATAATTTCTCTTCCATTAGCTGGACCCTCACCTGGTATTCCCCCGATGTAGGTGCTGAGGGGGCTCTGCATGGTAAGATTGAGGCTCTGCAGTGCCCCCTGTAGTCCATCAGAGGCCATGTACGAGACAGAGGAGGAGTTTGCAGAGATGAAAAGGTCTGTAGGCGTCACATTAAGTTGCACCATCACTCGGTCCGGATAGCACAACATCATAGTGTCCAGGGTTGCCACGGATACGCCATCCAAAAACACCTGCAAGTTCTGAAAACAAATTAACATGAGTAAATATTTTTTAAAACTATGTTGGGTTTGAGTTCGGGCCATATTCATCTAAAAATGAACTGTGATCTCATCCCTGTGCTATTATGGTATAATGGCCAGGCCTGTCACGATATATACCTGAAGTAAATATAGATGATAAACGATAATATTGAAACCAAACCATAAAGCAGAATTATCCTAAAAGATTCTAAATGTACAATATTGTTGCTGCAATACATAAATAGTAGTTCATTATTCAACCCTCTCCCGCTCAAATCTCATAATAGAACAGAAAAGTAACCAAAAGTTTCACACTAGTGCAAAGAAAAAGAACCTACCTTAAATACTGACCCCCCAAAACTATAGTTCCATCTGCCATGTATTGAACGATAAGATATAGTATTTATTGTGACAGTCCTAATATTTTCCATTTTGTGATTCTCACTTTCTCAGTTTAGTCTAGTCTCTATACTTAAACAAAGATACTTTTTTTCCACCCACAACTCTGGTCAAGTCGATTTAACCAACTGCAATTAAGCGTGAACTTTCAGATGAAGCAGATAACTTTAGTTTAAGATGGCAATCTGACTCCAAATTATCCAAATCGTGATCTGCATTTTTTCATGATAAAGCCCACCCCTGAGTTTGAGTGTGAAACTTACAGCATTCTCTTCATCTTTAGTGATCACCGCAAGTGACAGAGGGACAGTGTTGTTTTGGACCAGAGCGAACAGGACCCCCGTGCTGCTGGAGGGTCTTATACTCAACTGGACGTCAATGTGCCACTGGTCATTATCACCTACAAACACACACAAGAGCAAGACCTGTTAGGATGAGTTTAGCTGAAATATGTGCTGGGAAATATAGTGTATAAACATTACATAGGTAAATAATAATGCATTAGAGCTTTTATGCATTATTCATTCACTCTCCGCACTCACTGGTGGTTAGCTACCTGACCACTGTCAAAATCCAGCCCTACTGGGGTTTGACAGTAACTAAATCCAAGATGTAAACATGTAATGTCACTGACTATCCCCGGGGGGACCTGAGTTCAAACCCCCCCGGCAATGAGCAAGCCAGTGTGGGTCCTTGGGCAAGACCCTTCACGGTTTCATGGTACTGCCCCCCGGGCGCCGAATGATGGCTGCTCACTGCTCCTGAAAAGGATGGGTCAAATGCAGAAGTCAAATTTCTCCCGTCATTGTCATTGTCATTGTGTGTGAGACCAAATAAAGGCTTAATCTTAAAGCTGCACTATGTAACTTTTTTGGTGGAGGGTCCACATCTATCTACAATATTTTAAACTATTTATTATATTGCTTTTATGCTGCAGATTACCTGGACCAGTGTACAGTGGTTTGTGTCTGTGATTTTTTTTTTTAAATACAAAAATGACTGATTCTTGTTTATGCTGATGGCAAAAAAAGAAATTCAATTTGTCAACTGGACAAAAGTTTATTCGGTTGAATACGTTTCGTAGCTCATCCAAGCTGCTTCTTCAGTTCTGTTCAGATGCTGTTGGACACTGACTTATATCTACCTGAAGGGAGGAGCTAACTACAATGAAATTACTTTGAAACTACTACACCTACTTGTTTTACAGGCTGATGTTATTGCTTTATTTTATCACAATAAACAGGTAATCCAGTGGATGTTTTTGTTGGTAAAATTCTTGTTGTGAGCAAGCTCGCCTCTCCACAGATCTGACCTGTAAGTTGGCCTGCATGAACTGCTTTTTCAATGAAGATGAATATGTTTAATGCCACACTGTGGAACATTCTCTACAAAGTAATCACATCTCCACACAGACAATAAGAAAAGTTACATAGTACATTTCAATATAATGCATTTATTCCTCTTAAAGATCCCATGACATGGTACTTCTTGATGCTTTTATATGGCTCCTTAATGGTTCCCTAATACTGTAAATGAATCCTTCTTCAAAATCAACACTCACTGCATGAGAAACAGAGATAAGATGAGAAAGAGTATTGTTTCTCCCTCATAACAGGTCATAATGGGCGTTGTTGCTTGAATGCAAATGAGGAGAAAAGAGCTGGCCAATAGTAGAGGGTGGGGGCGTGGCCAAACTCTCCGCTCAGAGCTGTCAGCTGTGCCCTCTGATCCATTTCCTTGTTTTTGCACGGGGGAGAGATTTGAAGCGTTCCATTGAAAAATAAACACATTTCCACAGAAAATAAAATTAAACCACTGCTGTTCAAAGGTCCAGAGGCTCAGATAAAGGACGTCCGAGCCTAGAAACACTCCTCCAGGCAAATTAAAAAACGCATTTCGCATTGCCTAGCGCATTCGCAGTCCAAACTCTCTGGGCGTGATTTACAGAGACGCTGACTTCAGAGAGACGGGGGTGGAACTGCATTTGCATTTCTTTTTTCGATCTGACGTCAATCAGGTGCCTTGTTCAAAATCGCCCGTTTGAGCTCCGAATTTTTGTAATGCAGAAAAGGATCGCAAATGCTCAGTTTACACATTTTGCAACTTTTAACCATGGGGGGGGGGCTAAACAGGGTAGGGGAGCTCACATTAACGTTCAAAAACCTCAGAAAGTGAAAATTTCATGCCATGGGACCTTTAATGAACTCTCAGGTGATTTCAGCCCTTCCTCTTAGTCTCCAGGATGCGCCAACACTAAGCCCCTCCCCCTCAAGCAGGTGACCACTTTAAAAGTAGTTGTGTCCGTTAGTAAAGCCAAATGTAAAACGGTATAACTGAACTTACTCACTGTAGTCAATGTTGAACTGAGCCAGCCCTGCCCCGCTGAAGAAAGAGCCCCTCTCCACATGAACGTAACAGTGTTTGCTCTTTTTCTCCTGAATGACTTCCTTCACTCCGGACGCACCCTGGTTCATCAGGTTCCATCCGCGAATGCAACCGTCCAGGCGAGGATTGATCTGAGGAGGTATAGTTTACAGTGGTCTCTTGTTAATAACTGAGAAATGTACACACAATATATACAGTACATCTATGTAGTTATAATGATATAGAGAGGAGAATGGAGATTAAGTTTATTTAAAACCTACTGCCTTAACATAGAGTGCAACATTCCAGACAAAGCAATAACATTTCATGTGACAAGGTGATGGACCGTCCACCAGACAATTTACATACAGAAGAGTACCATAAAGGTGCAATGTGTAACTTTCCTAGTGAAGGTCCGCCAACTGTTTTTCCATGCAGATGTCTTTGTTTCGCTTTGATTTTAAACATATCCATTTCCAAAGAAGCAAGCAAGTAACACTACAAATGAGATGAGGTGAGATCTGTACGCTGACAATGAGAATGCATGTTTTAATGGGCATTTCTGAGCAATAATAAACCTGTAAATCACTTAACATAAGACAGATAAGTTTAATGCTATACTGTGGGACATTTCAGTCAAAGCAATACCATCTCCATGGAGACAAAAACGTGCCGAACTCTACCTGAAAAGTTGCATAGTGCACGTTTAGGTTCGGTCCACTGAAAGGAAAATCATGGAATGGGAAAAAGTTTGACATGTACAATACGATTTGCCTGGTATTTCCAAACTGAAATCCTCTGTATAGGATTTATGCCGCTGTCACCACTCCCTCTCCACGACTTAGGTCAAACTCAGACAGAGCAGTGTCTGAGTTTTTCAATTCAGTAATGGAAAGGGAACAGACAAGCTCACTGGGTATATGTCATTCAAAATATATTTACACCTTATTGATCACACCCATTTGAACTCAGGCAATAAGACACCAGACTTTTTTGTCTAATAATATACTGTAAATACATCTAGAATTCACCCAGTATTAAAAAGTAGTACTCTATTTCAGTTTACTGTTTCTCAATCTGTGGTACACGCAAGCCTGGACTGGTAATCGGGCATACCGGGCATTTTCCCAGTGGGCCGACAGTCCTAGGGGCCGATGCTGTTGGTTTTTATTTATTTATTTTTTTACTTGGAGACCGGCCCACAATTTAGAGGAGATGGTCCATTGGTCCATCTTCAATATAGACAGTGGACTAAACCAATCAGGATATAGAAGCTTACGAGAGTGGTCCCACCCCTTTCTCTGCACTGATCCCCAACAGTTTCAGTGTTGAGCGTGGAAACATGGAGAAGCAGCAGAAAGGGGGTGCAGAGAAGTTGCGGGCTAAAAAATAAAAAAAAATTGCTATAGACAATGCAAAATGTTCAAAAATAACAGACATATTCCCTGGAGGGGCTGCTGGAGCCTCCATGTGCTCTGCAGCCCAGGCTGAAGGTGGACAGGAAGAGGAGCAGCCAGAGACTGTGGACAGGGAACCTGAAGGAAGCCGCGGGAACCCGAGGGACAGAGTGACCAGGGAAGTGTCGCACAGACACAGCAGGTAAGCAGGTAGTAATGTTAGGATAATACCGGGACTTTTAGGTGATGGACAGGCATGAAAATCGCTCACCTTTCGGTGAAATTCACCATTTTGAAGCCAAAAGAGGTGACCTACGTGATTCGTGTAGATTTGATGAGAAAGGTTTTGTGTGTGTGTGTGTGTGTGTGTGTGCAAGATGCATTTTAAATAAACCGTTAAATATGTAGTTACTATGTAGTTACTTAACTGCTAGTTTGCTGGTGGTTTTTGGGAGCTGGGATTTTTCTTTTAAATGTTGCAGCCTGGTTTCCCCTAGGCCAAGACGTAACAATAGTAAAATACTTTGCTTCAGGGAACACAAACATAAATTAGTCTGTTGTGGGGCCGATCTAAGCCAAAAATGCCGGGGCCGTTTTGTTGTCCCAGTTCAGTTCTGGGTACACGCTCCTCTGGTGGCAGCATAGACTGTATATAAATATATTAATGGACATAGCTAACCTGCTCACCACCACACTCCAAATAGGAAGTAAGCATGGGGGCGCTTTACTGACTGTCACCGATCTCTCTCAAACTGGTGCAGTGAGCCTTGTCATTTTGGTCTTAAAAAGTTTGTATTAACCCTGTCTACATGATCCTAGTGTTTTTATTTAGTGATTTTGTATGTTTAAAAAAATCATATACCTAATATGGATCTAGCTCCAAATTTGCTCCTATAACTGCTAGCCTCTGTGAGCTTCATTTGACTGGAGCCGAACACTATGGGTGACATCACTCTTCCTTAGTCCACCTCTGTATACAGTCTGGTACACAAACCCACTGCATAGTATATGTTTTATTTACAATCAAATCTATTCATCTTTTTGTCCTCCTTTGGGTTCAGCATAAATTAGAATTACTTTATTCCTGGTTTAATCTTATTTTAGACCTAATAGCCCTGATATAATCCAGATTTAGATTAGGTGGGATTCACACTCGGTCTGTTCTGTTTGCGATGTGGAGGGACTTACCGGTTTGATGACATTGTCAGTTTTGTTCGGCATTCCCGCGATGTAAACTTTGGTTTCCAGTTTCCCATTGACGGAGGTGAAGAGACTGTCAGGACTGTTGATGCTCATCACAGCCTCTTTACTTATCTTCACACTGATGCTACTCTCAAGTTCATCCACAGAGATCTGACAAATAAGCACAGTTCAATGACAGGACCATTCTCTCACACATAACTACTGGAGCCACACAGTCTGTCCTTGCATTATTTATTTATTGAGGAGTCAGATATGCAGCTTTGATAAATGATGAACTGATTGCAGTGTCTTCTTACCACGTGCCACTGTCCATCGTTGATAGCTTTGCCTCCGCTGGTCACTTTAAAGGTGTGCTGGTTTTTGAACTGGACCTCGATGCGCCCTCCCCTTAGGCCGAGCATGAACCAAGAGTCCTGGGACGACTCTGCGTACAGAACCACTCCCTCGGGGTCAAAGGTGCGGAAGTCAAACTCTGCTGCAAACCTGAGGAGGGAGGAGGGACAAATATTAAAATATTATCTAATGTAATAAAATTAATAAAGCGGGATTTGTGGAACATGTTTCTAGATCTAAAAGTTCTGCACATGAATCTTTTTGTGGGCCATGTCTGAAACCAAGGCACAGCAAAATCCAGTTCATAGAGTTCACATTGTCATTGCCTCTTTTGGTTTATGTACTGTATGCGGGAAAGTTAAAATGCGGTTTTAAAATGTTATTTGGTATAATGACATTTATACATTCATTTATAGGCTTTACAAGTTGAGAAGTTTCTCAGAGCTCTACAGTGAACTATTATATTCACTCTGGCAATATGACAAAATTGTTTTTTATTTTCCCCTAATGTCGCCTCTCGATTAAAAAGACTCACTCCAAAAAGCTTGTCCAAAATTTAAGATATAAACACTTAAATCTATCAGAAATTTACTTAAAAGTAGTGAAATTATCTGTCCATGCAGCAAGATCATTTTACTTGACAAGTTATCTTAAAATAAACTACCTCTAGACTAGAATCAAGCAGTCCCAGAACTAGTAAATAGAAAATAAATCTGAAAACAAGATGAATAACCTGATATAAGTTTTAAAATCTTGGCCAGATCAGAGAAATTTGCAGTGCTCAAGCTGAGCATTGATGATTATAGATGACAGAATCTCGATTTAATGCAACAAATTCCACAGCCCCCTGCTCCTTCTGTGGAAACATGACTGCCAATCTGTGCAGTATCTCGGACTCTCAACACAACATTCATGCATAAGGCTACACATCTCTGTTTACGACACAACATCTCTGTTTTACATTTTACGAGTGTTGAGTAGCTCATTCCTTGTTTGTGAATCTTGTACGTTCACAATGATAAAAATGATTATAGTTATCTCAAAACATTGTCTAAATGACTGACTGCTCCCTATAAATACCTTAAAATTAGGGCTGTCATTTTAGATTAATTAATTGCACTGCAAATTAACGCGTTATAAAAATTAATGCAAGTAATTATGAGTGGTTATTCAATGCGCACACATTTTAAATTTGGTGTGCGGCGAGCAAATCGCTGCCATGACCTTTGAATGACAAGTTTATTTATAAAAAGAACGAAGACGGGACTATCAACAAAAACGCGGTGATCTGTAGCTTTTGTCAAAAAGAATTTTGCGATCACCAAAGCTGCTCCAGCCTGACGGATCGTTTGAACGATAAACACGTCCGGACAAGTTCCATCGTTATCGCACTTTACCAAACTAACAAACCAACAAACCAACAAATCACGCTTGCAGAATTTGGGAAACGAATGAGCAAAGCGACCGCAGAAAAACTGACAAACTCAATCGCAAAGTGGGTTCGCTCACTTGCTTGTTCGCTCACTCACTCACAGCCTCACTCTCCCCATCTCACTCTCTCACATTCTTAAAATGCGATTAATTAGATGAATTAATTACAAATCCTGTAATTAATTAGATTAATTTTTTTAATCGCCTGACAGCACTACTTAAAATATATTTGGGTTGTTCCTACTTGGTATTTTCTGGCAGTCTGAAGCGCAGGTAGATGACAGGCAGTCCGGCAAACTGCTCTCCAAGGTAGAGCATCTCTGGGTGTTTATGATCGTACAGCCCCACACAGACAGGGATCGAGTCACAGTGAATGTGATCAGGGGCCAGGCGCAGCCCTGCCCTCCCGTCACAGTAACACGCGTAACTGCCCACTGTGTTAATGCAGGTGTCATCACAAACATTCAGAGTGCACTCGTCCACATCTGAAATACACAAGAAGGCATGTTACACACATTAATGGTTCTATATTACACAAAACTCACTTTGAGCTTTAAGACAAGTTCAACTCCAGGGCTGAAATAATTAAAACGATTCTCGTGATGGTGTATGGAGTTAAAAAACAAAATGGAGAACTTCCAGTATGACCACATGACATCACGAGGTGGAGTGTTTTCAGTTTCAGAGAAGAACTCAGCCTAAACATGCAGGGTTTGTGTGTTGTGTGTGAATGAAACAAAAACACAACAACAAAGGACACAACAACAGAAGGAATCCTCTACCACATGAGTCACAGTGGCTAATATAGAGAATGATAAATGTATTTGTGGTCTCACCGTTGCAGGTTCTTGACGTGAAATTATATTTGAATCCTGTGGGACATTCGCAGTCGTACATCCCGGGGGTGTTCACACATTTGGCGGGCTCTTCACATATATGAGGATACAGCAGGCATTCATCGATATCTGAGAGAAAAACATACAAATATAACAGAGTAACTTCAGCAGAAAGTTTTTCAAACGTTAAAGGGCCCATATTACACAATTTTCTGATCTACAGCTCTGGAAAAAAATAAGAGACCACTACATTTTTTTCTGAAATCAGCATCTCTACATGTATTACAGCCATTCCCAAGAACAATGTGAAAGACTTGTGGAGAGCATGCCAACAGTGTTGGGAAAGTTCATTTTCTACATGAACTAGTTCAAAGTTCAGTTCACACATTTCAAAATGAACTAGTTCGTTCAGAGTTCATAATTGTTTATAGTTAGTAGTTCGTTCATAGTTCCAAAAAATGAACTAGTTCATAGTTCTTTTTTTTTTTCCCAATACATTGCTGCGAGCTATTCTTTTTCAAAATCATTGCCAAAGCCCATATAGAACCATAGACAGCAATTATTATATCAGTTTTAACAATCAAACGATGTGTTAGATTCCATCTTCATATCCAATTTCACATCCTTATCCAACCAGGGTCACAATAACATTTAGGCAACAGGATTTCCCTGTGCTTTCATAAACCTCGAAAGGCTAGCCGGGTGCTTCAGTTCAATATGTCGTTTTAAGTTTGCTGTTGATGTGACTGAAGTGCGGATTTTCTTCTTGAAAGCCGGCGGGCAAAGTTTGCACATAAATGTGAGGTTATTCCCTTCCTCACCGACCTTGTCATAGAGCTCTTTTAAATGTTCATATGACAAATCCTTGCTGCTCAGTCTTAATTAACTAAGAGACTTAAGAAAACAAAATAAACCCACAAATTAACATTAGTGATTCCCCCTTTAATGTGGCCCCCTTTTAGCGCACCACTATTGAACGAAGTTAAATAGATAGCGCGTCTCGTTCACAGACACCAGAATTAACTCGTTCACAGTTCGTTCATCAGGCAGTAATACAGTGCGTTCAGTTCACGTTCGCCCAAAATTCAGTTCACGTTCATGCGTTCACACGTTCAGGTACAACACTGCATACCAAGACGCATGAAAGCTGTGATTAAACAATAAGGGTTATTAAATATTGATTTATGAACACTTCTTAAGTGTAAACATTAGTATTATGTTGTTTTAAAATGAATTTGATCTTGTTTCTTTGTATTGTTTGAGGTCTGAAAACATGTATCTTTTTTATTATTTTGACCATTTGTCATTTTCTGCAAATAAATGCTCTTAACGATAATATTTTTATTTGGAATTTGGGGGAAATGTTGTCAGTAGTTTATAGACTCAAACAAAAATTGTTCCTTTTGCCCAAACACATACCATAAGTAGTACAATCAGAAAAAACTATCATTTTTGCAGTGGTCTCTTACTTTTTTCCAGAGCTGTATGTTATAATGTTGTTTCCTCATCACAAACATGCCTGGAGGTGTTTTGTTTCATTCACACACAGGTTTTTCTCTCAAACAGAAAACACTGTCCCAACTTGTGATGTCATACTCCAAGAAGTGCTCCACTGTGTTTTTAAACTCCAAATCCTTTGCTAGAACCATCTGGATGATTTCAACCCAGGAATTCCCCATCTCTACTGAACTAAAGGTAAAAGGTAGCTGAAAACTACCACTACATGACATCACAAGGTAGAACAGAGCATTGTGAGCTTTGGAGAGGTAGACAGACTAATAATAAAGGGTTACTCAAACATGCGTGAATGAAACAAAACACAACTATAGGCATGTTTTTTTTACAATCTAATAATAATAATAATAATAATAATAATAATAATAATAATAATAATAATAATAATAATAATAATAATAATAATATAGGACCTTTAAACTTTGTATTGATGTGACATTTTGTGGAGTAAAACTTTAGTAAAAGTACAAATTCAAATACATGGTTAGATCTTGCTGAAAACACTGAAGGGAAATGTGTGACAATGACAAATTTAATGTTTGTAAAGACTTTGCACCGGTAACACACTCCATGGCAAACAATGACCAAGCAGGTTAAAGGCAAAGTAACGTTATTTTACAATCTGAGCCTTCTTTCGGTAATAAAACAAGTAGTTTTACTCACCCATAGCATTTTTCTGTCAATTGGAGCAGTATCGCAGAACTTATGTTGAGCCGTTCTGTTCTAGTAATGATCCCGTATCTGTTAACATGGTGCTGTATCATTTGCTCGGGGCATTACTTTGCGGTCTCCAAATAACACAAACTTTAGCACTTTTCAAATCATAGAAGCCCGATGTCTTAATGAAAAATTTCGTTTGAAGCAAAAGTGGCCTGTAATCCGAGATTTAGCCATAGTTTCGAGTAGATGAGGACGCCAGTGCGCATGCGCGGACTGCTCCGGGGACCCAAATAGGAAACGCAAAGCTGAAAACTATGGATAAACCTCGGATTACAGGCCACTTTTGCTTCAAACGAAATTTTTCATTAAGACATCGGGCTTCTATGATTTGAAAAGTGCTAAAGTTTGTGTTATTTGGAGACCGCAAAGTAATGCCCCGAATACAAATGCTAACAAATGCTAACAGAAACGCCACAACGTAACTTTCTTCAAACAGCTCCAAATGACATGAACGTGATATGGGTGAGTCAAACGACTTGTTTTATTACCGAAAGAAGGCTCAGATTGTAAAATAACGTTACTTTTCCTTTAAGTTGTTACGCCAACTACGAAAAATGTCAAACATGCAATATAATAATGTTTTACTAAAGAACTATTACCATGCTAAATAACGTTTACCCCACAGACATGCCATAACTCTATGTTTTAGTGCTTGTTACATAATAGGCCAGATCAGGTCAGAGTCAGAAATGACAAATGGACCTAAGGGAAACAGCTGGAGAGGGTTTAACATGTTTGTTCAGCTCCCATAACAACAATGTACATACTGAACCTAAACACACCGTACAGCTGCAGGGATCTACAGGCTATAACAGGCACTAAAGGTCATTCAAAGACATTACACTGTTTTCTCATTTTTGTTATAAATCATATAACCTATACTTTGCACATGAATAATAATAAATATAATAATAATGAGTAATTTGCACTATTATTGACCAACTGTTAAATTAACCTGTCAGATTACAACTGCACAAATGACTGCTCTAATGTTTACACTTACTGTTTGCACTATATTAACCATGTTTTCACTTCCTGTTTGCACTATATAAATCATGTTTGCACTGTTTTACTACTGACAGTTGCACATAAAATAATATTGCACATTATCTGTAAATATGTACATAGCACCTAGCCTATATTTTCATAGTGTATTTTGTAAAGATTGTTTCTATTTGATTTTTTTTACATGCTTCTCTTTATCTTATTTATCAAATTTTTTTTGTTGTATACTCTTGGCATCCTGTTGGCATTATTGTTCATATGACAATAAAAGCTTTGAATCCTGTATCTTGAATTAAAGGAAAAGTAACGTTATTTTACAATCTGAGCCTTCTTTCGGTAATAAAACAAGTCGTTTGACTCACCCATATCACGTTCGTGTCATTTGGAGCTGTTTGAAGAAAGTTATGTTGTAGCGTAACCATTAGCATTTGTATTCGGGGCATTACTTTGCGGTCTCCAAATAACACAAACTTTAGCACTTTTCAAATCATAGAAGCCCGATGTCTTAATGTAAGAAATCGTTTGAAGCAAAAGTGGCCTGTAATCCGAGATTTATCCATAGTTTTCAGCTTTGCATTTCATGTTTGGGTCCCGGGAGCTGATAGCACAGTCCGCGCATGCGCACTGGCGTCCTCATCTACTCGAAACTATGGCTAAATCTCGGATTACAGGCCACTTTTGCTTCAAACGAAATCTTTCATTAAGACATCGGGCTTCTATGATTTGAAAAGTGCTAAAGTTTGGGTTATTTGGACACCGCAAAGTAATGCCCCGAGCAAATGATACAGCACCATGTTAACAGATACGGGATCATTACTAGAACAGAACGGCTCAACATAAGTTCTGCGATACTGCTCCAATTGACAGAAAAATGCTATGGGTGAGTAAAACTACTTGTTTTATTGCCGAAAGAAGGCTCAGATTGTAAAAAAACGTTAATTTGCCTTTAAGTCGTGTTTTGTTTCATTCACGCATGATGAACAAATAAACCCTGCATATTTACTGTAGGCTGCATTCTTTTCTCAAACAGAAAACACTCCACCTTGTTCTTCCTTGTGATGTCATGTGGTAATACAGGAAGTGCTCCACTGTATTTCTAAACTCCATGCACCTTCACTAGACTCATTTGAATGATTTCAGCCCTAGAATTGCCAGTCTCTACTGAACGAAAGGTAAAGGATTGCTATTAACTTAAACTACAACTGCATGACACCACAAGAACGAACAGACCATTTTGAGCTTTGGAGATGTAGACAGATGTGTGAATGAAATGAAACACAACTCCACATATGTTTTTGATGAGGCAACAAGGCTTAAAGCTTACAAGAGTCAATTTAGGACCTTTAAGGCTGCGTCCCATTTCTCTGTCTTACCCCTTCGTCTTACCCCTACCCCTTGGATGTGCGCGTTCATGTGAGGGCAAGGGGTGTCCCGATTCTAATTTTGATCAAGGACTCGGGCCACGACCAAGGGCTACATACCCCTTGAAACAAAGTAAGCTCTCGACCAGACTTGGAACGAAGGGGTACGCCTACAAGCTCAGGCAGGTTTTGGGATCAGGATGGAAGCGTCACATCGACCAGCCAAGGAGTCTCATAAATGTATTTTCAGCAGGCGTAATTATCAATTAACAGTTTAGCAGGTTTACAATTATGACGCTTATGTTCTACGTTACGTTTAGTGAATGGTTGTTGCGGTTTTAATTGTAGTGATGTCTGTTTAGCCGACGTTATCGTTTTCATCAAACTTTCGTGCATAAACAAGCTAGTTTTTTTGTCGAGCTGAGGTACCCGATAATCCTTGACATTTGTTTACGTTTGTTTGCGTCAATTGTTGTCGCCTCTGTAGATGTAGCAGCCAGGTAGAGGCAAGGGATGATGACGCAAATTGAGTGGCGTCCCGTTTCTTAGGGGAACATTCATACCCCGAGCCCTCTCAGCTCGGTATCAAGACAAAAACGTAGATGAAGGGGAAGGGGTAAGACAGAGTAATGGGACGCAGCCTAAATATATACTGTATGTAGAGCACATGCTGGAATTCAGAATTACCCTGTATACCCCTCACATTGTACTATATAATGCACCTATTACATACAGTATGACCTAGTTTTAATTATTTATATATTTATTTCTCTCATCTTCTGTGTATTTTTTTTCTGTTTGTTCTGCTGAAACACTTAATTCACATTATTAGTTTAACAGTAAAGAAGAGAACTTGAACCTGAATCTACAAAGAGGCCTTACCCACACAAGTGATTTTATCACTCATAAAGAAGCCCTCTTCGCACATGCAGCGGAAACTGCCGGGGAAGTTGTAGCATTTTTGGTTGCACCCAGCGGGATGATCTGGGTCTGTGCACTCATCAATGTCTGTAAAAACACAAGAAAATTGATAAAATAACACACAGAAATAATAAGCATTTTGACACTGTTGCTAAGGTATTACCAAGATTTTTTTTTTTACATGAACCTATCTAGGAACTGTAGGTGGAACTGAAAACCTGTTACGTAGGGGTTAGAGATAGAAATCAAATTGTCATGAAATTATAGAAAGATAGTTGTGTCCTGTTCTCATGATGAGTAATTATCACGTTATAATTCACTATTTTCATGAAATTTAATTGAATCAAAACAGCTGGACCTACTAAACCTTTCGCTATTAACCAAGTTTCTTCTTCAGTGCTTGTGTTCGATGTAGTGATGGGGCGAGCACGTGTCAGCCCCAGGTCGTTCACTCCCACAATCAACAGGTTATCACCGCGTGTTTAGTAGGTCCAGCTGTCTTGATTGAATTTCATGATATCTTATTCCTGAACATCTCAAACTGGTTCAATTGAAATAATTTACTATACACATTTAGTTTAGTTATGTTGTTTCCTATTACCATTTTATACCATGGGTAAAATCCAGGTTTCACTGTCAGTGTCTGTGAAATCCTTCAGTCTTACAGGTTCCATAGCAAAAAAAAGTCAAAATTATGTCAGCTGGACTAAGTTGAAGACTGAATAAGTCAGTTTGGCCAGTCTTCATTTCTCACTCAGATCGGCTAGATAACTGTTTAGGGCAGACCTGGGCAAACTGTTCCACCAAGGGCCGTTGTGGCTGCAGGTTTTCTTTCCAACCAAGAAGCAGCACACTGGACTTAACTCATTTAATCAAGTGATCTCAGTCTTCAGACAGTTGAAGGTGTGCTCTTGGTTGGTTGGAACAAAAACCTGCAGCCACACCGGCCCTTTGTGGAACAGTTTATCCAGGTCTGGTTTAGGGGAATGACTGACATAGGTCTATCTATAACCTACCTTTAAAGTGATGTACGTATAGCCCCGTCCCTATCAGACCAGTGTCAGAACTGAAGGACCTAATTGGATGAGTGGTGAAACCTATTCACTCTCAAAACTTTGCCTAGTTGACCTTTTTTGACACCAGTCTCTAGTTATTTTTGCTACTTATTTTGAATTTATTATTACCATTTATATTTTTGCTCTATGTTATTATAATATACTGTGACTTGTGAGCTACTGTGTCCAAATAATTTCCCATGTGGATCAATAAAGTTTGCCTAAAGGCCGCCACACACTACAGGATTAAACGATTTTTGAATATGCGACAAAAAGCGCACACCAGAGACGAGGAGAATCTTATGAGATTTTAAATCTCTGCTTCCAAAGACTGCAGGGGGATATGACTGTAGACCATAGGCTAAAGTTTTTAGCACAATCGCATCAGCTGTTAAAGCGATCGCTGTGAGACTCTTAAGTGTTCAAAAGATCAGAGCACTGCACTGATTTTTAATGCACAGAAAGTTAGCGATAAAGTACACAGGAAGTCGAGTCACTATCACTAATCTGCAGCTTCACGCCGATCTGCGCTGTGTGAATGTAAACAGACACACGTGTAATATGGATGAGATGCTGCAGTTTAAAAGTACTTTTACTACTATTTCCTGAGTTTGTATCTCTGTGTCCGTCAATTCCTCTGCCCTTGACACTTTTATTGACTGTGGTGATGTTTTGTGGTTATGATCTGACAGAGCAGCTCAGAGTCACACAGGAGGAGCGCAGCAGCTTCAAAATCGCACACAAAGACACAAATTCTCCTGTACTGTGTGGCAGCCTTAAGTCTAAGTTTGCTATCCACATTTCACTGTATAATTCTGTGATGTTTTGACATTACCGTCTTCACAGCGTGGCCCCTTCCAGCCTGTTTTACAAACACAGGTGAAGGCGGCCTGTCCGTCCACACAACGCACTGATCCTTCTTTATAACAGGGATATGGGGTGCACTGGTTACTGATCTCTAACACACACAAAGCACAATATAAAACATTATTAATTTGGTTTTATAATCATTTATTCTAGTAGATTTCATTTTCAGACCAAAGTTTAGTCTCACTTCAGTCAAACTTTGGTCCGAAAACATAATAAATATTAAAAGATTTGCAGATAAAAATGTGTGTTTGTATCTCACCATTGACGCAAATGCGAAGGTTTGAAGGGATGGCTGAATCTGAGTTCTGGTTGTTAATGCCAACTCTGTGTGATCCCAGGCAAACTGCAAACAAACTTCACTTAAGGCACAAGCTCTAAACATTTAAACATAACTTAGGAGCAAACTTACCAACATATTTGGGATAGAAATATTCCTAAAAAAAAAAGGACACACGTCTTCAGAAAAGCATGAAATAGAGATATTTTATCATGTATTGACACTTTGCAGTTGACCTAATTAATATTCCCTGGGGGTGTGATGCTAACTGAAAGCACTACCCTGTTAGAAGCTCTGTACCTCCAGTTAGACTTTAACCTGAGCTGTATCCTAACAAAAACTGACCCAAAAGAAGTTAGTTGGAAATACAACAGGTGAGATGATTTGTACATCACAGGCTCTTAAAGATCTGTTGTTTAAATCTTTTTTTTTTTTTTTTAAAGATTTTTGTTTGTGTTTGGTAATGTGTGCTTTGTGTCTTCATGGTAACCTCTGACCATTAACAACATGAATAGAGATGCACGTAGAACACCCCCGGCGTGATGGCGCTGCAGAGTATCAATAGGTCATATTAGTAGTTCAGTGGTACCGTCTCTGGCTGGTTCTCAAAGATCTCTCGTGCCTCCTCCTTGTTGCACAGCTCCTCGATGCACTCACGCTCCAGGTTTCCCTTCTTGCTCTCCTCAAACAGAGAGTTGGCCCTCCGCTGACGACTGAGGAACTGAGAGGCCCCGCTCTGGCTCAGGACTGTTACAGATACAGCTTTATAAATAATGTTTGATTGATTGATTGATATACACAGTGTGAGACAGAGAGAGATAGTAGGAAATTAAACCAGGTATTTTACTATATGTAAAATAACTTAATAGCCTACTGTATTCACAATCAGAATGGCATCGTGATTTTAAACTGATTAAACCTAACTATTTATTTGACCCATGGCGTGTGAACCTCAGTGCAGCCTGTGCGTGTGTGATGGCTGATGGAGCACGGACCCACTGGACTGCACGCACTAATTGCGCTTCTTTGAATTGGCCTGAAAAGACTCATTGCGAAATGGTTGTTTCCCAGAAATGACCTCTTTTGTGGAGCTCCAGTGTCCAGGCATTGTTTCAGTTTGAGTTGGTCATTTTAAGAGTGAAGGCTTCACACAGTGTCAGTTTTTCCTCTGCCTCCAGGATCAGACCCAAAACTAGCTCCCGTTTCGCCGTCCCGAAGTGGGGCATTGCAGCGTAAAGCTAACTACGTGAATGACTGTTTCGAGTAAGGTTCAACTCATGATCTGAAAGTGGCTAAACACTTACGTACTTACATCGAAACGTATCTGCCAGAGTGACGAGGAACAGGAGACAGGCCAGGAGACAGTCCCCGAGCGCGCGGCGTCTCCACATATCGAGGAGTTGGACTAGGCCACGGCTCCGAGTGCGCGCCGCTGAGCGCAGGAAAAAACTTAATTCTTCCCGAAAGTGTTTTCGTTGGAGTGAGGGGAGAGGAGGAGGGGGGCTGCTGATAACAGGGTCTGAGGCAGCAGAGAGCGCTGTGTCCTCCTTTGGGACCGCAGGAACTGCCGTGCGTCCATCTGTGCAAAAGCACACAGCACGTGCCGAAATAAAGTGACCATAGAGTTTAAACCTGTTCAGACTGCAGGTATGCATGTACTTGTACTTCAGTGCAAGTGTTTAGATCCAGTAAAAGCCACAGTTTTCTTTTCTTTTCTTGCACTGAAAAAAATTGCGTCTTTATTCTGAGCAGGCTTGCATCTCCACAAACCTGACCTTTTTGGCCTTGAAGAGGTCCTCCTCCTCCTCCTTTCCATGGAAATGTTCCTTTGTCTATAATATTCCACAGTACTGCATAAAACAAATATGTCACAGAGAATGCTCCAAGGTGTTGTTTTTTACTTTGTTTCTATGGAATCATGGAAACACCCTGTACCTTCAATTGTTAAAAGCATATTCCTAATAAAATCTAATTGTTGTCCCACTTACTGGATATTGTTGATACACTGCACTGTCCCTAAACCAGTGTCAACTTTCTGACCCCTCTCAGCAGATGCACTATTTCTTTTTATGTTTAATAAATTGTTTGGTTGTGTTGAGAGTCCTGTTACAAGTGTAAGCATATTTTACTTCCTCAATCCTGAAGAGGGCCATGGTGCAAAAGAAGTTGTAATAAAATAATCACTTATACACAGTGTTGTATAAAGTATCGGAAAATCAAACTCAAGTAAAAGTATAGGTACCCCTCCCAAAAATGACTTTGGTAAAAGTCGAAGTCACTGACTGAAATGTTACTTGAGTAAAAGTCTTAAAGTATCTGGAACTTCTTGTACTTAAGTATGACAAGTAATGTAAAAATAAATGTACTCAAGTAATGTAATTAAAAGTACAAGTACAAGTTCCTTTTGAACTCGTGTGCCCTTTCTCATTCGTTACACTTAGCCTACAGCTATGCCTTCCCTTGAGCCGAAAAATCTAGGTAGCCTGTTAGCTCCAACATCGTCAAATACGCTTTGTGTAACCGAAACAATGTCACACAAAGTTTCTACATGTTATGCTCAAGGTTTCACAACGGTGTCTAGAATGTCCATGCTATGGTTACTGAAATTGGAATATAGACGCTAACAATTTCATTAATCTAGAACTTACCTCAATGTGTTTCTTGAGGTTGGACGGGGAGTTTCTGTAAAATAGGATTTCCATGTTTCTTGGGAGGCACAAGAGGCACTTCATTCGATAGGACGAATCCTTCATATCAGCGTAAGAGAACATTGTGTTTAAGTACGGCCAGGGATGCTCATCGTCAGGTCCCCCTTCATTTGTAGCCGACGTGGATGCTGTCTCCTCTTCCATCAGGGATGTTGATTGATTAAACTAGCTGCATGAAACCAACAGGTGTAGGCTGATGCGCAAGTAGCGAACAAGCCCAGGCACGTCCTGACTTCTTTGCAGTCAGTAGAGGGTTTTTTTTGGAACGAGTAACTAAACGGCACATTGAAAATGTATCAGAGTAAAAGTATGCAATTAAATTCAGAAATGTAGTGAAGTAAAAGTAAAAGTTATAATTTTTTTAAAAACTCAAGTAAAGTACAAAGTCTCCCAAAATGTACTTAAGTACAGTAGTGAAGTATTATTACTTCGTTACTATACAACACTGCTTATACATAGGTACAAGTGTAACTATGTGTGTGTGTGTGTGTGCGCTTGTGTGTGTGCGTGTGTTTTTAGTTGCACATTTTGTGTCTGGTGAAACGCAATTTCAGTCCTCTGTGTAATGTCTGTTACATAGTGAATTGATAATAAAGTACACTTTGACTTTGACAAACAGTGGAATTTCAAGGTCTATGTAAAGAAACAAAAACAGCACTCCATTCATAAAAGGATACAACAAACGACACAGACACAAGTTTTACATTAATATTGGTCTCTTTTAGATATTCAGGAAAAACACATCACATTTTCACCATTCATTCAACATTTTATACACATATTAAGAGGCTTATTTTAATACTTTTTAAAATATTTGTACAAAATACACTGTTCTCCCTTTATAACATGTTATGCACATTAGGCTACCAGTCAGCAGATGTGCGCTTGTTATTTTTTGGAAAGGTGAAAGGGCATATTGAGTGATTCTCTACTTTATTGCATGCGTAAAAACAGTTATTGCATAAGTCATGTCTTTGCTGGCTTCGGGGTAAGAGGAGGAGTTCATTACTGTAACTTTCGGTTAACCAACAAACTGGGACAATGTGCTGGGAAGGATTATCTTAAATTATATGAAATATGTAGCCAAAGATGAAAAACAGACAATAAGCCCAAATGTATGCCTACTCTGCTCTGAACAACAAAAACTGGTTAAGAAATGGTTGAACTGCTGGAAGTGTGTAGACCAGCGTTTGCTTAGCTCCAGGTTTTGTCACATTTTAGTTTCTGTTTTGATGTGGTGTTTATAGATCACAATTGCAAGAGTAGTTTTTACATGAGTAATAATAACAAGTTACATTTTAAAGATTAATAAATGAACAGCTGCATGTATGGATGGGACTTTTTAAGACATATTAAACCATTTTCCTTTCTCTTGGTTGATTTAAGCCCACCTTACAGCTATGACAGAAATTTAAATCTTACCCATCTGCCTTTAGTTTTTGGACAGTTTTGGTAAAACATGTCACAAAATTGTAGTAAGTACAGTAGTTTAAAGATTCACTGTGTAACTTTTCAGGTGGAGTGTCGGCTACCTGCTTGTCTCCATGGAGATGTTGTTTTGTTTGGAATGTTCCGGTATGGCATTAAACATCTCCATCTTGCATTTACTCAATGGCATGGTAGCTACTGAGCTAAAAACTTGCATTATTACGGTGAGAGGGCTTGCCTCTCCATAGATCTGACATGTAACTTGGCCCTACGGCATCACCTGCTGTCTCTGTAGAGATAAACAAGTGTAATGCCATACTGTGGAACATTCCAGGTAATGGAAGAGTGCACACTGCAAAAAAGCTTGTCCAAAATTTGAGAAATAAACACTTAAATCTATCAGAAAAGGAATTAAAAGTAGTGAAATTATCGGTCCATGCAGCAAGATAATATTACTTGACAAGTTATCTAAAAAAAAAAAACTACCTCTACACTAGAATTAAGCAGTTTCTGAACTAGTAAGTAGATAATAAATCTGAAAACAAGATTAATAACCTGATAGGAGTTTTAAAATCTTGGCCAGATCAGAGAATTTGCAGTGAAGCAGATGACGAACCCTCCACCAGAAAAGTTACACAGTGCACGTTTAATATTAAGGTAGTTGTTACATAATTTCCTAACAGAACTTAAACTGCAATTCACTAAGAGTATGAATAATTTTGGGCTTACTTTGTTTATCATTTTGTTTTTATGCTTGAGAATTGGCAAAAAGCTCAATGATAAAATGCGCAGACGTGAGTAGAGCTAGTGGTATGAGCAGACCCAAACTATAGACCCTCAAAATGTATTACCACGTTGAACGGAAATGTAAAAGTACTTTATAAAGAGGAAAATCAGCTACTACAACTTTACACAGGCAGTGAATCCTTTGTACAGCTTTAGTGGTTTTGCCTGTTCCCATCGGTAGCACTGGGTTAGATCAATTGGCAATGCAACTCAATGTGTCAGTCACTCAAATACATTAACATACATACAGTACATACATACATACATACACTACTACCCACTACAATCACACTTCAGTCTTTCAGTTACATGGCAACATTTCTGTATGACAAAAATATGAGAACAATATATAGAGAAAATGCAATTGGAAAACACTACAGGAATTGTGATATAAAAACATATCTAAACAATTATTTTCCATAAAAGAGGGTTTCTTATCAAAGTGATGGGATTTCTGGCACTGTGTAGGACATGATTTGTATGGGGGAAAAAAATCTTAAAATGTACACAAACATTTGCAATAAAAATAACTGCAAGACTTGACGGAGGCTAATGAAATTGACTAACTGACTAGGCTTTTACATGCACAGGTTTTGTCAAAAAGTGGAAAACAAAGGGAAATGTACAAATGTGCACTGAAAATCATCACATGACAAACAAAGCAAAAAACATATTACCGGTATACTAGTACATGTACCTTGGTGAAAATGTAAGGTTTTGACCAGTTCACATGAGGGAGTGATAGGGATGTGTTAAAATGAGGTATTGATACTTTGCAGCTGATGTCATGAACATACTCTGGGGGTGTGATGCTAACTGAAAGCATTACTCTGTCTGAAGCTGTTACTTGACTTACTAGACTTTAATCTGAGCTTTATTTGAACACAATCTGATCAGGAAGAGCTGATTTGTTCTAGCTGCCGTGGAGAGCAGACGCATTTTCTTCTTCCTCCTTATCTTGCTCTGTCTGATGTCTATTTCTCTTGTCTCGTCATTTTTCGTAATTTTTCTCCAGTTGGAACAGATTCTCGAAATCCTAAATCATGAATTGGAGCTGGTCCCACAACGCTATTGGCATATTTTTTTTCATGGAGCAGTGCTGGTCTGGAGAGCCGGACAGTCCCAAGGGAACTTGCTGCTAGATACACGACGTTTTGTGCGTCTGGCACCGCTGTTACTGGAGGACACGAAACTATTACTATTGGAATTTTGATGGCAGGACATCTGGATTGGCCTGGAGGATGTTTTTCTGACCCATCACTAATTGGAGCCGAGCGGATAAAAGAGCCCCGAGCCACCGGAGGTCATTTTACACGATAGTGGGGCTGCGGCGGGCTAGGGAGGACGAGATCTGAAGGGAAACACAAACTGAAACACCTGAGTTGTGGAATCTGTCTGGCACTGGATAACATCTCGGATAATGGATGTGGAACTGTGTGGAACAGCGGCTCAGTCTGCGTTCATTCATCATACGTGCCAGCGGGAGGATTGCGAGTCGCGCAGACCTGCTTGGTGGCATGAAGTTGGGGTGACTGGCAGAAACCAGGGTTCTGGCAAATTGTCTGTTCGCCTGGGTTCTAAAAATGTACTGATTATGCTAAATTTCCCGGTGTAATTAATTCTCCTGAAATTGTGATTCAACGGGACTTTGTTTTGACTACATCTTCTGCAAAAACACGTCCAAGGTCACAGCTGGGGCCTTATCTACACAGCACTCTACAAAAGAAAACAACACATTCCATTCGGCTCACACTGACATTTTTATGTAAAACACTCTGCCCTGTCTATTTTTAGTAAGTCTGCCTCTGCATCAGTTTCCAATCTGATCCCCCACACCCTTCCTTCTGTTACCAACGAAAAAGATCACTGAATGTTATATCTCCAATTGTTTTTCTGTCATTACATGTTGTTAAATTGTCACTGATTGTATTGCATCTATTCTACTCTGCATCTCCCAGTCGGCGGCGCGCGCATGCGCAGCGGCCCCTCCCCTAGACACTCTATCACTGTCCTGCCTGGTTAGTGGGGAAACGAAATTTTGAATTCACTCTGTGTACATGTACATGATTGTTTTCGACAATAAAGCAAACTATGACTACTATGACTATTTGATTGGAACTACAACAGGTGAGCTGATTTGTGAGCTTAAACAAGTCTCTCACACAAAAAAATTACACTCAAATGCATTATAGAACACCCCCAGCGTGCTGTCACTGCTAAGTATCAGTTGGGATTTGTCACGGAGGAAATGGGGAATCGTGTAGGCAGCCAACAGGGAAAAAACAACACATCATTCATACAACCGTTATAAGACTTCAAGACAAAATCAGTGACACTTTCATTGGATATCTGCCAGATTTAAAAATGTATATGAAACTTTAAATAGTACAGAATGCCAAATTGATTGAAATGATCTTTTCAAATCCATGTGAAAAACTTTAAATATCGTTTAAAGGTGCACTGTGGAACAATTCTAGTGAAATGTCTGAACCCTGCTCGTCTCCATGGAAATGTTACAGTATAGATTAAACAGGGACACAAACAGGTTACAGCACTACGCTACATTACAATTCAGATCTGTGGAGACACGCCCCTATTCACAGAAGGAATTCATGTAGTTTTGACCAATAGCATCAACCGTAATGAATGAATGCTAGATGTTTAATGCCATACTATGGAAGTTCCAGAGAAAGGGATAAGATCTCCATGGAGGCAAGCAAGTAGTGGACCCACCACTTTAAAAAATTCAGGACAGGGCATCCAGTATAAAACTTGCCAAATCATATAATCTAAAAATTAAATATTTGAACAGATTTTCTGCAAATCCAAAATAAATATAAGATACACGCTGCTTTAACTTTAAGTACATTACAACCCATTTTCAGGTCTGCCTGTTTGCTTAAAGGCAAGATGAGAATTATGTTTTTGGTCTAAAATTGGTCTAAAAATGAATTGTGAACGCACAAAATCTTAAATGTACAACTGCATTATGAAGTGGATGTGATTTGGCAAAAATGCAGATAAACAATAAAAGCATTAAGTGATTTGTTGCATTAAAAAAACAGTTAAAACCATTATTTTAACCACTGTACCAGTTACAAAGGGACTGTAACAAGGCTCTGAAATGTGGAGATAAGATACAACATCTTTAAGCACAATTTAAAACAACAAACATCGTGAGTCTAAAACACTTTGGGCTGTGTCTGGTCACTTCATGTGTGCCCTCGACCCTCACGGCCTTCCTGAGGAGGTTAGGAACAAAAACAATAAAAAATATATGGGCACAACACCTCCCAAAAATGGAAAAATACAGTCCATCTTTCTTAAATTTGGTCTGTCTGAAGCACAACAAATGAAATTACAACAAAATAAGCTTGAAGTGTTCTGCTTGCTCATCCATATATTTAGGGACAGTTAAAGTGCGTGTCACTGTCAAAATTGTCCAGTGAATTTGTTCAAACGAATGCTCAAACTTCATCTTTAATTTCCCAGACTGGTTCTTCATTGCCTTGTTGAAATCCAAGGTTTCTCACTGTATTGGACCAATGCACCGTTGGAAAAAAGGACCTCAAATGAGCTTATTCTGTCCAGTATAAGCTTGGAAATCCTCCATCAAAGTCTTGCGTGCAGGTAAAATGAGCACACCTGGACATTGGGCATAGCCATAGCTGAGGTGGGTCTTCAAACAATATAGAAGGATTTGCTGGTTGCCAGGTTCAGAGCACTTAAATTGAATAAGTGGAGCTCTCAGACTGCTGTCGAATGTAGCACTGAAAACTTTTATCTCCGATTGGATGCTCCCTGAAACAGGAAAAACAATAAGATTTTAATAACAAAAAGTTTTCATAAAATAAAGGTTAAAAGATCCTATATTATGCAAAGCTGACCCTTGTGTGGTTTAAGCCATGTTATAATGTTGTTACTTCATCAGAAACATAGCAGGAGTTGTGTTTTGTTTCATTTACAAGTTTGAGTAACCCTTTATTATTATGGGCCCTTTAAAAGTATAAATGAAATGGTTTACTGAACAAAATTGTTTTAAATCGTAGTATTACAGTAATGGCTTAACAATATATTATTATTGTGTACTGTGACCAATACTTTCTAAATCCATTTTTCCAAACAAAGCCATTGTTTTTGAGCTAACCAATAAAGCAAAAAGTGGTGGGAGCTTCAAGAGTAGGAAAACAGAACAATGCAGTGTACCTATTAATTCATCAAATGTTGTTTATGTAAATAAACCATTGTGTTAAATGTGAGGAAGGTACTGGATGGTTTTTAACACACACCGTACGGTAAAAAAAAAATAAAAATGCAAATGTGTTTGTTATAATTTAATATTTCAGAACAACTTTGAAAAATGTTACGAGGTGTTTTGGGGCCACATTGTCCAGTGCATCGTCTTATTACTCCAATTTATAGATCAAAACAGGGTAATGACTGAACCGATTTCCATCCATCAAAATGTTTAATGCTGGCGCTGATATATCCGCTATCAGTATTTTATCGTTTCATCCCATTCCCTAATAATTTTGGGAGCATACTGCAACCGCTGATTATAAATATACATAATTACCTACTAGTCTGATAATACAACACATATCGTGATATGCATGTCACGATTTGATATATCCTGAAACTAAAACAATGGATGATATATTGCTTTTTTAAATAATTACTTCTAATAATACAGTCACCCACACCTTCATGAGAACAAAATTGTATGAAATATTTAACTTAAAAATTGATTTGATGCATTTTGAATCGATTCGGGAACTGTGCTATGAAGTATCAATATCTATCACTGAATCGATTTTTTCTTACACCCCGATTACCGAGACTTCAAATGTGTCAAGGACAAAACGAAGCCACTTACTGACTGCCGATCTTGGTCTTCTTGAACTTGTCTCGTTTGTATTTGGTGTGCTGTTGCTCCAGGGTCTGCACGGCTGACACGATGAGCTTCAGAGTTTTGTAGGTTTCCTGAGGATCATCAATGACAAAGCTCGAGTACTCGTCCTGCTCTGGACCGTCGTACACTGACTTACTGCCACACGCCTCTGTTCAGGAAGAATATTCAAGAGTTATACATCAACAAGGCAATTCAAGGTGCACTGTGTAACTTTTTGGTTGGGTGTCGGTCACCTGCCTGTTTCTATGGATATGACATTACTCACAGTATGACATTAAACAGCTCTACCTTACATTTGTTCAATTATGGGTGGTTTTAAAGCTCAAAAATACCTAGAAAAACAGGCATTCTGACTGTGAGCGGGGTTGTTTAATACCATACTGTGAAACATTCCAGACGAAGTAATAATATCTCCATGAAAAAAAGCATTTGAGAGACTCTTCACCAGAAAAGTTACACAATGCTCTGTTCTTCTCTCAAACAGAAAACACTCTGTTCCACCTTGTGATGTCATGTGGTAATACAGGAAGATCTTCACTGTGCATTTAAAGTCCACACACCTTCAATAGAATCATTTGGATGATTTCAGCTCTGGACTGAACTAAAGATAAAAGGAGATGTTAACTTAAAAACTACCATTTCATGACATCACAAGGTGGAACAGAGCATTTTGAGGTTTGGAGGTGTAGACAGCGTAATAATGCAAGATTACTCAACAAAACAAAACTCAACTCGGTGTATATTTTTGATGTTTTTGACAAATGTGAACTAATAAACTAATATAAAAATTCCATACATGTCTGTAAAATTTTAAACTACAGATAGCACAATTTTTTTCTTCTAAAGACGCAATATTTTGCTCTTTGTTTAGTCTTTGTGATTTGTTAATTGTGGCAACTCAAGTAGCGATTTTGATTGATTTGATTGTGATATATTGTGATGCCCTCATCAGAACTGTGAATAAGTCTTTAGCACAGCATCTTTCAGTGTCTCTGATACCAGCCACCAAGTGATCATTTTGTCCTAGATGTTAACATGTTTCAAATGTGTTAAATATTTGAAGTTTTCCAAGGATTTCTGAAGATAACTTGATCAGACCATCTCCAAAGCTACAGCTCTTGTGGGGAGTTCCTGGTTTGTATCAAAATGGATTACAGAAATGGGCAGTGAAGTCACCATCAAATCAGTGACAATTGTTATTTGTTTAAGAAATGTATGCATGGTTCTAGAGTTGGTACACAGTGTGCGTACAGGCCAATGTCATAAGACGAATATTATGCAACTTTGTATTTTAGTTTAAGTAACGATTCCTGACCTTGCATATTGATAAGTTTGTTCATGTATGTACTGAACAGGGAGTAGATCCTCTCAGTTTCTCGATCTCCATCAACGTCTAGCTGTATGTTAGCAGGAAGACCTCTGAAAAATGAACAAATGAAAGATAAGTATAAGAAAAAGTAAAACATTCCAGTTTATATCCAATCCAATCCAACTTTATTTCTATAGCACATTTTATAAACAGAGACAGTTTCCAAAGTGCTGCACATAAAATCAATAGAACTTAATAATAACATTACTAAAATAGCAATTTATAGACAGTAGGAGTGTCAAAAGTATCAAAAATCAGATACTAACTGATACTGAAACTTGTATGGAAACTAGATTCTCATTTGAGCAAGTAGCGATACTGGCCCATGGACCAGTATGGAACCCACCTGGACAACTGAGGGTTTACACAGATACAGTATAAGGCCACATGGTAATATTAAAGTTTTATTTCATGTTTAAAATAACATTCTATTGTCTAAAGATCATCATGGTATCAGAATCGGACAGAGAGACAGTGGACATACCCGGTGCAGGGGGTACATCCAGGAGCAGTATCTGCAGACAGTTTGCAGCAGAGCCAGTGGCCATTGAGGTAAGCTGAGGGGTGGTACGTGCTGAGGCGTTTGCGGTTACACTGGCTCACTTTGGTCAAAATATCAATCCAGTCACGGGCCTCCACACAGTTATTGGCCTGAATGTAGAGCGCCCTCTCTGGCTGAATCACCTGGAACATCTAAAACAAGAAAAACATTCAAGTTGAATTTTGGGAAAAGCAAGAAGTAGTTTTTATTGGAAGTTTGAAATCCCAAAGGTCTGACAAAAGTCGCTGTGTGTGGGCCTTACATTTTTCATTTTGAAAGACTCCTCCTCCAGTCGCTCCACTGCCAGGATGTTCTCTATGGGAATGCTGCAGAGGGCGCCCTCTCCTGGAAGAGAAGGGGAGCACATTGAAACAAACTCCCAACAAGCTGAATAATCACTGGATGCATAATCTCACATTATTTTATTACACAATAAACAAAACAACATTGCACAGCCATATAACGATAAGCTATGACAACATCAAAATTAAATAATGAATATATAGAATACTACTCCTATGACTTTTGTACAAATAAAAAGCATACCATACCATAACACACTAAAAGCATTTTTGAATGTTTTTTCCTTGTTTTTCCTTATTTTGATTCATTTAATATCTCTGAATAATACTCTTTTTAATGGTCCTTCATTTTTAGGACGTCCCTGCAGTTAACTTACATTTTTTATTTTATTTAATGATTTATTTTTACATTACATTCTTTTAAAACTAGGATTAAAATATATTCTGCAGTTACTGTTACTTTGTGCTACATTATTAAAGGGCCCATATTACGATACTTACTGATAGGTAAGTTGATAACTTGAAAACTACCCCTACGTGACATTACAAAGCATTTTGAGCTTCTGAGATGCAGACAGCCCGGCAATGCAAGGGTTCACCATGTGTACTCAAACATGAAACAAAACAACTCCGAGTATGTTTTTGAAGAAGTAACAGCATTCTAATATGGCTAAAAGCTCAGAAGAGTAAGTTTTGGGTAATATAGGATCTTTAAAATTATATAACATAATATATGCACAACATTGCTTGAGCTGCACCTCTGCACACAACAGTCTACAGGGTGGAAGCTGCTGCAGTGGATGCAGCAGAATTATTGCCTGCTCAGTAACTAGATCTGCAGCACACATGTGAAACACAGCTCTGGGCCAAGTGAACATTCAGCACATTCACTCCTTGTTTCTCACACTCCTCCTCCACACAGTAAGAACCACTGCACTGCACTAAACACAGCTCCACGGGACAGTGAATGCACCAGTGGTTTTCAGCAAGACAGTGAACGCACCTTTGGTTTTGTGGTAGGTGAATTCATGGTTAGTGAGACGAAACCACCTCTTCTTGAAGTTCTTCATACCAAAACGATTTCTACCTTGGGCTCGCTTTATCATAAACCTGGAAATAAAATGGAGAAAAAAATGAATGTGAGTTGATTTTCTTAGAGATGCACCAATACCAGTCTGACTTAGGATATTGGGCAATAGGCCAAAAATGAAGAAAAAACGTAAAGACTACTGGTCACTGTTTATATTCATGTATTTTATGTATTGAAAAAAGTCATTGTCCCTGTTTAACAACGTACTTTTTTACTTCAGCCTTTCACTCACATCTTGATCTAAATGGCGTTGTAGTCTATGTCTTTGTAGTGCTAATTGAAAAAAACTATAAAACTACTACTACTACAGCAAAACTACTGCTACCTAGTATTATACTTACTACTACTTACAGCTTAAAGTAAATTTTACTTACTACTAATATTTACTACTTCTACAAAAACTACTACTGCTACCTACTATTACTACTACTACTACTACTACTACTACTACTACTGCTGTTAAAAGACTTTGCTGTTGCTTTATTATCAAGCAGAAAAAATACATTTTCACACAAGTACCTGTATCATATACTGACTGAAAAGGGCTGTACTGGTGCATCAATAGTTTTTATAAGATTAAGCTAAACGTTATCTACCCATTTTTTTTTATAAACTAAGCAATTTGTGTCCATGGCAACAACTATACCACCAATATTGAATTGTTATGTGCAAGCTTTCATTTGCATGCTTCTGTCATCAGCCTGCTGTAGTAAAACACACCAGAGGAGCATGCTCAGTCTCCTCTGTCCTGCTGTACAGATCTACAATCTCTGTACAGCTCTCATAGAAACCACAGTCTATGAGCTTAACAATTATTTTACATAGTTTTTCCAATCACCAACAAATTGTGTACAAATCATTGTGACTACTGGCCCATAAAATCAAAGTATATATTTTTTCCATCAATAAAAAAAAAAAAAACTAAAGCAGGGCAATTGCCAATTGCTATCTAATGCATAAATACGCCATGAAGTGTACATTATTTGCTGATAAAGGGAAAAAATATGTAGCACAGTTGAGGCGGTTTATTCGAGGAAAAAAACACAAGGAAAAGCTGTGTTTTTAGTTGGTCACATGGGATAAAGTGGACCAGGGTCTAGACACTAAATGATCTGGCACTGGGATTTGGATCTGATACTGAACTTAAGATTTCCTAAATATTATCCATTATGCTGTGATATTCAGACAGCAAATCTTAAAATACTGTTACTCCAATATTAACACTTAAAGGTGCACTTTGCAACTTTTCTACCATGCCATTCCAAAGATCCATCTTACATTTTTAAATTACATGTGTTTTTATTTTCTGAAAAGTTCTGAAAAATCTGCATTCTTAATATGACCAGGATTGCATCTACATAGATCTGGCTTGTAACTTGGCCTGGGGGCGTCATTATCTCTTCTCCTTAGTGATAATCTCCATGGAAAAGAAAAAAGATGAGTTCAGACCCTTGACCAGGAAAGTTACACAGTGCACCTTTAAGGCAGAATGTTGTTGAGACATTATTGAATTACCTGAATTACTGAGCAAAAATTACAAATACTTTAAATAGTTTGACAAGAGACTTAAACTTAATACTGGACAAAATATAAGCAAAAACAAACCTTTCTGGCTGTAAATGACATCTCTATTTTGTACATCTCTCATCTTGAAAGAACAAATTATATAGCAATATCTTCACCCCAGCTGGATCTATTACACCGAGCATTTCCGGCACCATCTATATTTTCTAATAGCAAGCTTGACCACTTTACTTTATACCCGTGTAACCCATTGGGCATCGCAGTCTATGATCAAAACTCTTTAAAGGTCTTATATTATACCAACTAAATGTTTGAGCTTGGGCCCTGTTCTAATACATTCTCCTCATCAATATCACATTTAGATATGGGTTTGGTTTCATTCACACATGTTTGAATAATCTTGCATATGTAATCTAATAATAATCTGAGATGAAAACGCTCTACTCCACAATGTGATTTCAGAACATGTTAATTTGTGAAGCATTCCTATTCCTATTTTTACTGTCCACTTTACACCTTCAGCAGACAAATTACAGCATTTCAGCCCTTTGATTTTGCAACAGCCCTTGTGGTGTTTTATATGCTCAGATATCAGGGAGGAAATGCTTTTATTTGCTTTCCACACAATGCCATAAACCAGTGTTTCTCAAAATGCCTCTGGTGGTTTTCAGCAGTTTGAGCTCTTGTTTAATTTAGATACAAAGCTATTCATTTTTTTGAGCTTACTTTATCCATTTTAGACATGGTGTAGTGTATGTTTTGACTATATTTATCCCTACTTTAGGCTTAATATAGTCTAGGTTAAGATAAACCCAAATATTATCTTGGGTAGTGTAAAGATTTTGAGATTTTGAGAAACCACTGCCCTAGTGAATATTATAAGACCTTTAGGACATATATGGTAGTCACTGGGTATAAAGTAAAGTCCTATAAAGCATGTAACAGAAGCTCCTAATGCATTGGTTGGTTTGGGTTGGGGGAACATTGCACACAGGGGGGACACAGGGCAAAGCTCCATTCACAGACGCTCTTACCTGCCCTTAGTGCTGTGCTTTGACCCCTTACCATCAACCCTCTTTATAGTGAGTTTTACACTCCTTTAGGACGACAGCATTAACAGAAGAAGGTGGGGATGTAGATGACTAAACTAACAACTAGAAAACGTGGTCCTAACAGCAGCCTTGTGTTAGCGGCTGAGTTGTACCTGGTAGATTTAAAGGTGCACTATGTAACTTCTAGGGTGGAGGGCCGGCTACTTGCTTGTCTCCATTACTTTGCATGGAATTTTTCACAGTATGTCAGTTTTATAGCTTAAAAATACCTTAAATTCTTACTATGTGCCAGGCTTGCTTCTCCATAGCTTGTTTCTCCATAGTCACTGGTCTACAAGCAAAATGCTTCCAGAACAAAAGTAGTGACATTTTTCTTGGTTTAGGTCACTAATAAAGAAAATGTCAGAAGTGCTGATTGGCTATAGTTTCCAAGATATAGTATTGGGTCAAAATAGGAAATTTATGCAAAATAAGGCAAAAACGGTAGTGTATCAGAAGGTACAGTGTGTCTACAAGCAACCAGTTCTATCTGAAAGCCTGTCTGCACATTCCAATACATTCATTTTAATATGTCTAGAGTTTTATCATCAAATATTTTTTGATTTCACATAAGAGAGATGCCTCGAAATTGTGTGAACAACTCAGATAAGTTCTGTTACATTTGTGAAGAAGTGATGCTTGCATCACAAAAGCGCAACGTAACTGCAGTGGTTAAAAAGTCAAACCACCATTACTTTGGTTGCAAAGTTGGGCTCCACATTATTGTTGTAACAAATGTGATACTTTAGCTTGTTTTTCAGTCACCTGATGTCTTGTTTATTTCTTGACAGATAAAGAAGTGCAAGTTAAATATTTTCAAAATATAAACATTATTTTTAAGCAAAAATGCCTAAATCTATTGTATAAACAGATGCGATTTTGATGTAAAACAATATCATTAAATATCATGAATACATTAGCTAACCAGCAGTTATCAATTGATTTTCAGTTCATATTATCAATAAAAATTTGATTTAGCCACTTTTATCTCAGAAGCAGATCAAGTCCAAAAATGTGTAGTGAGATCTGACCAGTGAGATCTGACCAGTAACTTTTCTCCATTGTGATTAGTTATTAGTCCATTCTGTAACATTCAAGGCAACACAATTACATCTCCATGGACCCTCCACCACAAACATTACTCAGTGCACCTTTAAATACTAAACTGGGCAATTTGTCTATTTGAAATTTAAAAATATGTTCTATATAAAATCACTACAGGTAAAAAAAAATGGCTATAGGTAAATAATGCCAAATTCAGTCCTTTTATAAGCCTATTATACGTCAATACAGTTACTACTTTTTTGTTTTCATTTCATGAAAACAAAATATGGCATTAAAAACAACAACTCTTATTTACATAATCATACATAATGCCACTGATGCTACAAAAATAGAAATGATCTAAATGTGAGTAAAAATTATACATGTCTTATATAGTGTATAGATTTCCAGCTTTTTTCTATCTTTTAAAAGTGTATCTTTTAAGAAATATTGTTACGTTTTGTACAATTATGAACTTACCCTTCTTTTAGCATGATAGGTGTTTCGATGCTTTTCTGATCCCACTTTCCTGATGTTGAAATAAGATCTAAGAACTATAAAAACAAAAAACACAAGGCTTATTTTATAGTTAGACATTGTTCACATATTTTTAAAACCACAGCCACACAAGCCCCTTTTGTTCAATGGGAAATCAAACCGGGACTTACATTTTTCACTGCATCAGCATACTTCTGCTCATTAAAGTAATCGTAAAATGCCGCCATGTAGGACTCTTTGAAATTGGCCTAAAAGAGAAAACCAGTGTAAAACAGATGTTAGAGAATGGACTAAGAAAAGCACATTTAAGTATTTTTCAAACTCACGGATTTCGATTTGGCAAGACTTCCAAGAGTCTGGATAGTTTTGGAGATCAGAGTAAGGGTTCGAGAAGTGGCAGGGTCCTATGCAAAAAAGCAATTTATAAGAAAACTGTAATATCTGTCACTTTAGATTATAGGTCCACATTTTCATTGACACTACCAGTCAAATGACTGTTTATTTTTACTACTTTCTACATTTTATATACATACACAAGACATCAGATATATGAAGTAAGATATATGGAATTACGTAACAAAGAAAAAATGTTAAAGTTGCGCTGCGTAACATTTCTAGTGGACAGTCCGTCACCTGCTTGACTCCTGCTTTGTTTAGAATGTTCCAGAGCATAAGTTAAACCTATCACGAGGGAGACAAACAGGTTACTATGCTACATTACAATTCAGATCTGTGGAGAGGCGCTCATATTCACGGAAGGAATTATTGTATCTTTGAGCAATAGGAACACATGTAGTGAATAAATGCCACATGGATACCTTTAAAGTCTATGGAACATTCCAGGCAAAGCACTAACATCTCCATGGAGACAAGTAGGTAGTGGATGCTCTCCACCAGAAAAGTTGTGCAGCAGTCCTTTAAATAACTCCACCAAATATTTTTCGACAAAGCAAAGGGTGGCTATGTTGAGGAACTGAATATAAAATATCAAAACATATTTAGTAGATTTATTTGACTTTTTTTCTTTGCTACATAATTCCATATCTTACTTACTTACAATATACTTCACATTTGACATCTTCTAAAAAAAAATATATATATATAACAAATGAAAAAAATAATGAAAAAGAGTTGAAGTTGTGTAGGTTTAACTCACTGGATGGTGCGGTCGTAACTGGAACAGGTTTGGGGAGAGAATTGCTGGTGCGAAGAAACGGAGGAAGATAAAACTGCTCACAGCAGTGTATCGGACATCTTGGTCGACTGAGAGGAGGAAAAACAAAAAGAAAAGTCATTACCTTTACAGATATGAGCGGTTCATTTTTTTTTTTTTACATAAACTGAAAATACTATAGGATTGTTAAAGGTGAAAAATTCCAGACAAAGCAATAACATCTCAAATGACGGACCCTCCATCAGAAAAGTTACACAATGCACCTTTAAGCGTGACATTATCAGAGCTCAAACTTAGTCCCACAGACACAAACACCAGAAACATGGACTTTGTCTGAACCTCCTGATGGATTTCACATCGTTTTTTTTTTTTTTTTTTTTGCTTTTTTTGCTTCACCCTAAATTAAATCAGTGGAAATGAAAATGTTTATTTACTTTGTCTGGAATGTTTCACAGTATGATATTAAACCTTTCTATCATCATGGAGACCAAAACAAACCAAGTTACAGGTCAGATCTGTGGAGAGCCAACCCCGCTCACAGTCAGAATGCATATTTTTCTAGGTATTTTTGAGAAATAGCACCACTGTAATAAATGTACATTGAAAAGCAGAGCAATGGCATCTCCATAGAAACAAGCAGGTGAGGGACCACCAGAAAAGTTACACAACGCATCTTTAAGGTCTAAAATATAATGGTAAAAAATAATTTGATCATTTATGATTGAAAATTATCTTTAGTCTAGAGGTAAACCAGAGTCCATTTGTTGCATTAGTGTTTTATTACATTTTAATAAACATTTTACGGTTCAGTAATGAGCTTTGTCTGTACTACAAAATGCTGACCAGTAGGGGGAAGCGCAGCACATACAGTAATACCCTCACAGTGTATATCATGCCCACACACACAGCGAGCCTGCTGCCTGCAGGCTTAAGTGGTTTCAGGTCTGACACAAATAGCTGAGCACAAAAAGCTTTTCAGAGATCCTGCATGAATAAAGAGAAGTGTCCTTGGGCTGCGTGCACATCCTGTACATTTCTTTCTTCCTGCTTCCTGTTCATTACCATTACGCAGAGATGACTTGTTCTGCTTCCGATCTTTTGTGGCGTTACCTTGAAAACGAGTGGCGGCCGATTCCCTCAAAGAAAAGAAGATGTCACACATGACGGTGGGACAACGGACGCCTGAAGTGGTGATCACGTTGAAGATTCGGTCCACATACTGACGAAGGTTTTCCTGAAAGACAAAATATCTGATGAAAGCCAAACATAAAATAAAAAGCCAAAAGTTTATTATTATTATTTATAATGTAATGTACTTATGAACTATGCTACATAAACGGTGCACTGTCACTTTTCTGATTGGAGAGGGGCTGTCACCTTCTTGTCTCCATGGGGATGTTATTGCCTTGCTCAGTATGTTCCGCAGTATGGCATTAACGTCATCTGTTGCGTATTTATTCAGCTACACATATTTTATTATTATTTATTATACTTATTACATTTTATTATTACTATTACTATTACTTATCACTCCACAGATCTGACCTGTAATTTGTCCTGGTCTTGGAGATGGGTAAATTTATTGCCAAACTTTGGAACAAGTCAAAAACACTGGATGCTTTACCCTGTTTGTGTCCAGGTTCTCCGATTCTTTCAGCCTGACCGGGTCGATTTCACAAGGTTTATGGTCCGTACAGATCTGTAAAGATTGGAAAAATGATATTATAAATGATCAAAACATCCTGAACATTTCCACAGACATCTGACATGACAAATTATATCAAACACTGAAAAGAGCTTGAATTGTCCAAATGATAATGCCATACCTCATCTATGATCGGTTTGAGCGTGACTTGAAGATAGTGCATTCCCGCGAGCTTCATGGTTTCGTCAATGCACTTGGACGTCAGTGAATTTCCTCGGAAAATTGTGTTAGGATCCCTACACAAGGAAGAAATTACAGTATAAATGAATGATCACAAATTAAAGAATGAATCAACCTAAATGGGAGTGGGAGCTTACTGTGTCCTGTTCACTTCTGCGTGGGCGATGGCGCTAATAAAAGGCACAATTTTGCCGTAGTGAAGAAAGAGACGCACTAAAGGGATGGCAGCCTCCTGCTTCTCCCGACAAACCTCCCCTAGGATATGAGCCGCGGACGCCGACACGGGCTGCACATAAAATAAGAAATAATGATAATACTATAATAACAATGGGATTTATATAAAGTATTTATGAAGTCATTAAATACATGTTACTCTTAGATATACTGCTGATAGGAAGCTATCTCAGACGACACAGCTGCCCTGGAGCAGACTAAGGGACCAGTGGCTGGAATACTGAGCCAGTGGCCTCTCACCATTGAAGCCATGACCAACCATGAAAACCTTATTTTTCTTTCATTCACCGTTTCTCTAAAATGTGACCAGCTTTCTGAAATCAAACTTTTTGAATTATAAACTAATTTTAATTTAACATTCACTGTTCATATAAAAATCACTTTGCATTTAGGTTTATTTTTGGTCTATATATAGAGTTAAAATGACCTAATTTTGCTTTTACAAGGAACAAAAATGTATGCCCTGTCTAGGCTACCCCACTATGGTGGGACACAGCCTTTGTATATAGATAGATAGATAGACAAGTATTATTTTAGGATTATATTGTTTCTTTGGTAAAGGTTCATTCGGTCTTCAGTTTTAAGCATAGAATCCACCATTGTTTTTGTTTGACAGCAGAGTTTGATTGTCCGACAGCAGAGTTTGATTACCTGCATGTTTTGGCTCCTTCTTGTAGCTTTCCTCTCTGATCAAGTGGTGGTATTTACTAAAAACTACAAATGCCACAGCTGGATCAGAAATGCAAATGAACCGTGACGAGGGAGCGTACACCCTAGCACACATGGGATGCAGTTCTGGAGAGGGCTTCAGACATGGCAAAACCATGTAAAGCTGCCTACAAGACATTTCACTACATCATCACGTGACACTCCCAAGCATATAGTACCCGAGGATACCGAGGAGCCGAAACATGTAAAGCAGATAAACAAACTCTCCTGTCTGAGAAAAAGGTATGATTACATTAGTTAGTATTATCAATTATTCGAATAGTCTTGACATCCCTACCTGTTGTCAGACTCTGCTCTAGCCACTTCTACATATACCTAACATTATAAACCTGGTTCAGATACAGACCTCCACATTGGCGGAGTGCAGCAGCAGGTCTCTGAGTGGTGTATAGTGCTCTGAGGGAAAAACATGGTCTTCAGTGTAAACGATGTTCAGACGCAGTGATCCCAGCTCCTCCACCTTCACAGACTTTCCCCCATTCTCTCTGGGCAACAAGAAGTACCTGTGCAACAAAGGGGATGGAAGAGATAATTTTAGCAACTATCATGTTTTACGGAAAGTGGTACAAATAAAGGAAGTGTACAGCTCTGGAAAAAAATAAGAGACCACCGCAAAATTATCAGTTTTCTGATTTTACTACTTAGGTATGTGTTTGGGCAAAAGGAACATTTTTGTTTGAGTCTATAAACTACTGACAACATTTCCCCCAAATTCCAAATAAAAATATTATCATTTAGAGAATGTATTTGCAGAAAATGACAAATGGTCAAAATAACAAAAAATACACCTCAAACAATGCAAAGAAACAAGATCAAATTCATTTTAAAACAACATAATACTAATGTTTACACTTAAGAAGAGTTCAGAAATCAATATTTGGTGCAATAACCCTTATTTTTATTCCACTCCTGGTGCAAGAACTGAAGTAGCTCAGCTTTGTGTTTGTGTTGGAATTCAACAGATGCTGGAATGGAATGGCTGTAATACATGTAGAGATGATGATTTCAGAAAAAAATGCAGTGGTCTCTTATTTTTTTCCAGACCTGTATATGGGAAAATCACCCTTGGTAATTCTACTGTTCAACGGTATTTACGGTCATTAAACATATCTATCTCCGTAAAAGAAAAGCAGACAGCACCACCATGGAAAGTTACAAGATCTGTGAAAATGTGAGCTCATCGGCATCAAGAAACAGCTGTAATTTAATAAATGCATGAACGATAGATTTTATTTCATATTGTGGACCATTCCAGGCAAAGCAATAAAGAAGAAAAGCAGGTGGTTTCATGCATGTGCAAAAATGAAAAACAAACAAACAAACAAACATTTAAATAAAAGGGAAAGATATAATAGTTATAGTATTAACTGGAAAAATGTGTCTGTATAATACATAAACTGTATATATAAATGGACACAGCTAACCCGCTAGCAGCCGTGTAAATAGGAAGAAAGCATAAGGGGTGCTTCTGGCTCCATCCAATCCAACTGACTGAAAACGTGCTGTAACTGCTGCAGAGATTTTGCTATTTTTGTCCATAAATAAATTCTTATTCCTAATATGCAACTGGCTCCAAATTCGCCCCTATAACTGCTAGCATCGTGAGCTTCATTTAACTGGAGCCGAATGAGATGGGTGACGTCACACTCCCTCAGACCACTTCTACAGTCTGTGGTATAATATTTGTTTTATCCAAATAAAAATCAGCAATAAAAATCATCCAAAAAAACTCCTCCCTTTGCTCACCAGGCATCATGGACCCCTGCTTGTCCCAGGACCCTGAGAGGAACACGGACTCCTCCCAAAAACTCATCTCCAAACTTGAGGTTACTGGCGTTCCACAAATCCACTCTAAAAACACACAATAAGAACAACAGGCTTAACATAAATGCACTGTTAAGTACTTAAGTACCTATTATCTGAATAATGTTTTGTTTCCCCACCTTAATGCTAATTTATCTACATCCTCTTCTTCTACGTCAAAATGCCGCTTTGTGTGACTCAATGGTCGCGTAACCTGGGGAAACAAACAAAAACAATATTTCTGCTCTCTCTGGAAAGCCAACAACCCAACTAGAACATGCCAGAGCTAATGGATTAAAAGCACATGGGCCCATATTACGAAGTTGAAACAAGCTCTTAATTTAAGTTGATTGGACGTAATACTTATCATGGATTTGTCATTATAGGAAGGGTTATAGGTTCTTAGAATTCAACTTTAAATAAGAAATTGTCCATAGCCCGATAGATAGCGTGTGGATGTAGACCACAGTAGATCATGAAGGGCTGTTTATGTGACTGGGGGAATAAGATGTTTTTGTTCAATAGAAGTCAATGGGTGGGATTGTTTGGTGGTTTGTCTGAATCAATCATACACTTGTCCTGAGTCTTCTGAGCCCCAGCAGGAAGGAGGGGGCAGAGAGGGGAGAGAAGGGGGGGGGGGAATGTCACCATAGAGCAAGAGACAGTCCGGGGTTAACAGGGGCATGGTCAGAAGTATGTGTGTGCATGGTTAGGGCTGCAAGATGAATCGTAATCAGATCAAAATCGCAATTTTAATAGATGAAATTAGCAAATTACAAAGGCTGGATTTTTAAAGTTCCATCATTTCCTCCACAAACAACAAAATAGTGAGTTTTATTCTGCATAAAAACACTGCTAACCCTGAAAAATGTCACCACAGGGCAAGAGGCAATCTGGGGTTAACAGGGGCATGGTCAGAAGAAGTATGTGTGTGTACTCTGGTTAGGGCTGCTAGATGAATCGCAATCCAATCGAAATCGCAATTTGAATTAAATATTGGGTCTTATTCTGCATTAAAAAACTGCTAACCCTGTAGTTTAAATCTGTGAACACATGTTCTGAAATATATTTGATTCCCTAACCGTTGTATCAGTTTATAGGCGTAGTCCTTGTATCAGTTTATACGCCTAGTCATGGGCGTGTTTAAAATGTGAACTTTTAACAGAATCTCACTGTTAAAACATAAATAGCAAAAATCACCATGATATACTTTTCTCAAATTGTTCAGCCTCTACCTATTACATTAATTATCAAGGAATGTTGTGTGATGTGAGAAATCTGAGAAAGATTGATGTAAATGTTTGAAGATCTTGTAAAGGATTTTCAAATTAAAAATATATTACCTGAGTATATTACACAATTGACTCAAGTGAGCTTTAAACCATGTTATAATGTTGTTAGCTCCTCAAAAACATACCGGGAGTTACGCTTTGTTTCATTCACGCATTTCAGTAACCATCGATTATTAGTCTGTATACATCTCTGAAGATCAAAATGCTCTGTTCCAGCTCTTGTGTGAATGGAAAAAACAAAAGTCCAGGTATATTTTAGATTAGGAATTTACCCTTTACTATTTAATATATAGGCAGTTTAATCAGTATGTAATTTTATGTAAACAAATGTACCTCAAAGTAGAAAACCTCGTCAAACTGCGGATTGTTGTTTTTTCTTTTCACTTTAGTCTTTTTGGCCTCTGATCTGAAACCAAGATCTCAAATGTTACTTCACGTTATCATACAAAAAACACATATAAATATATTTTGTATGGATGTCTTTACCTTGAGGGTCCCAGCAGAGACACAGCAGCATAGGGGTCACACTGTCCGTTGACTATAGGCAGTCCTTGGCACTCAAGTACCCTGCACACACACACATTAATGAAGAAACACTTAACCAGCACTTACAGCAGCTATAAACAACATCCATATCTAATGACTCTATTTAATGACATGTTTACTTTAAAAGCTCCTTAAATTAGCAGAGCCTTAATAAACATAATGACAAAGTACAGTCAAAATCACAAAGCAAGTTAAAGCACTCTGGAAAAAGATAAAGGTCGATCAATCACATTTTGTTTCTATAGCACTTAAAAAGTTTCAAGGTTGGCCACAGTGGTGCACAACAATAAAACCAGAAGTAAACATGGACAAGTAAAATGAACAATTATGAACACAAAGTACCTCTAGGCTAGCTATCAAGCTAGCTTTTTTTTTTCCCTCAAGTTAACAGCTCCCTTTAGTTAAGTAGAGACAGGCAGTCCCAATGCCAATATCATCCAGATGATCCTAGTGAAAGTGTATGGAATCACAGTCGAGCACTTCCTATATTACCACATGACATCACAAGGTGGAATAGAGTGTTTTCCATTTAAGAGAACTCAGCCTAAATATGCAGGGTTTGTGTGTTTAACATGTGTGAATGAAACAAAACAAAACTCCAGGTATATATGATGAGGAAACCATATTATAAATCCAAAAATAGCATAATATGGGCCTTTTAAGTTTGGCTTGTCTATTTAGAAGAATTTAGAAGTACAATAAAATAAAACTATTATCTTCAAATACTGCATATACTAATTCTGAATACTGGTCCTATTATTGCCCGGAATGCATCATATGAAAGTGTCTCTGTATTATATACATTATGGCTACTTCTGCTACAGCTACCCATCATACAAATAAAGGCTGTATGCACACATGAGCACAATTTAACCCAAAAGGTTCAAGAACACTGTGAAATATTTTCCTTTTGATCTTTCCAAATAAAATACATAGAACCCAAATTCCTGATGCTGTCAATCTTAAGCCCTTGAGATGTTCAAACAAGAGAAAAGTCATTTGGACACATCCCTCTCCCTCCTCCCCTCCTCCGGACACCAAACATCTGGACCTCCTACGCATGGACCCTGCCACTGGACTGTTCTGTGCATCACTAGCAGCAACACAGCCAAAATCAACACAATACGACTGTGTCTGTCTCTGAGGATTCATCTTCTGCTCCTCTGTATCCAACTTTACAAGGCAGATCTGAGTTTACAAACTGGAAGACACAGTAAGAAAGTGTCAATAATGTTAAAAATAAGACTAAATAATAAAGTGTAGAAAGAACTAAGGGAACTAAGGGAGTGTGATGATATTAAGAATTAGGAATTTATTTCCGCACAAAATAGCGAAAGAAAAACACCAGGATTCTGTAGAGTGGCTTAATATAAACATTTTAAGACCAAAATGACAAGGCTCAGTTACAAAGAGAGGGGTGATATTTTCTCAATGTAAAGTCTATTGGAGCCATTATCTTGTATTCTTGTTGCTGCAAGGATCTTAGGTGACAATCAAGGAAAAGCTAAAAGAGGCCAAGGTAAGTCAGTGAAACTGTTTTAAGCAAAGAGATCAAGCCAAACTAGGATAGCAATTTAATAATTATTATTGCAACAGTATATTATTTCAACTCATTTACATGAAATCAAATATATTCTTAAATTCACAGATTGGGCAGTACTAGTGGGAGCTGCTTGTTCCCACCAAAGTAAAGTGTGAAAGACAAGCCTGTGAAATGTTGAACCAGCACCTCTTTTAACACTTTTAAATATAGTCCAACTGTAACATATTGTAACAGCAGATGAACAAACAGCAACACAGGACAGACACAGAAGAGACAGAAGCATAGGAGGGGACAGACTTCCAATAGCGTGGTCGTACAGCCAATTTTTTGTTACTATTTTTCAGAACAAATAGGTGTTTCATCATCACTGCAGTTTATGTTCTTGGCTACACCTTGGTCTCTAAAATAAAAAGGTAAACTAAAAACATCTTCTGGGTCTTTTAGACTATTGTTTGAAAATGAAATATTAAATATTCAAACACAACTGTAAAACTTTTTAAATATTTTTAACTGACTCAACAATTTCAATATCTCTATGGGGGGATTAAAATCTATCAAAGACCAACATACAGACCTATAGTAGTACTAGAGTAGTACAGGATTTGGGACAAATCATAATTTATTCATTGATTTGCTTTCTAGCACTTTTCCTTTTCCGGGTCATAGGAGGTGTGCTCATCATCTCAGCATAAAGTAAAAGGGATTTATAGTATTTGGAGTATACAGAAAACCTCTTCTCTCTTTGAATGGAGGGAAAGGCTTTATTTTACCATACTTTTATTATTGCTATTTTGACCTCTTGGAAGCAGTAAGGGACGATGCTTCAGAAGAGTAAATAAATGCATAAAATAAATACTAGCAATGGCAATAGGAAAAAGGAAAAAAGCTACTTTAGGAAGTTTATCTTTACTTACTACTATATATACACTATTTATTTATATATAATAAACATGACATGACTTATGTGTCCCTAGATGAGAAGCAAACATGGTGATAACTATTAATAACGGTTATTCACCATTAAAAGTAAGAGTTGATCAAGATATCCTTTTTTGTTTTGGTTTCAAGATTATTATCTTAATCTAAAACCAGGATGAGTTTGTAGTTTGTTTGTGTCTATATGGCTTAATAAAAAATGTGGGAGTGCAGGCTAGTACATTAGGGTGACCAGACAAGACCTGTGTCCCCTGTCGCAACAGATTTATTCAAAACCAGTGATTTTGCCCCTATATTTGACCAATCTGACACCCACCAACAGTATAAAGCAAAAATACTGTGCTTAAAAATGAGCATAAGGCCAAAAAAAAAAAAAAAAAAAAAGACCATCAGAATATATACTCATCCACAAGTGAGTCGAGAATGGACAATGTTGTGTGTTCTTTTTACAGTTTTATTTATATGAACCGTCCCAACCCGGGTGTGTCCCAGTTTTGAACTCTGAAACTTTGACATATTTGTGAGATGAATTGTAAAGTAACAGTCCAAAATTTTGATACTTCTTGGATTACGTGATTAGAAGGTACTACAAGGTGACTATTTATACTTTGCAGCTGATGTCATTCTATGGGGGGGGTGATGCTAACTGTAGACACTGCTCTGTCTGATGCTTTTTTAGACTTTAATCTGTGCTTTATTTTAACACAATCTAATAATAAATAATTGACCTGGCTTGAACTACAACAGTTGATTTACACAGATTTTTCACTATTAAACAAAAACAAATCTTTCTCAAATAACATTGCAGGTAGAATCTAGCCAGCAGTAGCCAACAGTTTTTCAGTTAGTCACTTTTTTTGTTGAAAATTAAACGCCTAACAGGACCATGAACGCTCGTATTGATCACAGACTCCTGAAAATGTGTTGTTTAAATCCATTTTGTGTTTCAGATTATTTAAAAGATTTTCGGCTGTGTTTGCAATTGTATATGTTACTGTGCATTGTGTCACCATGGTAATTCCTAAACATCCCACCATCAAAGATACATGTAGAACACCCCCAGTGTGATATCATTGTAACGTATCAAGAGTAACACGGGGAATGTGAAAAAATCTTGGCATAGAATCCATTGTTTCTAAAAGCATCTCATCTGGTACAATGTAACTTCCTGCCAGAACATGCCCTGCCACCCCATCCCACTCCCAGATGACATCACTGTAAGGGGGATTAGCACCCAAACAGTGACACCCAGCAGGACAAATCACTTCCTCTGTGTCACCATGATGCACATAAACTAGTCACACCAAATCACATATCCAACCTATTCAGGGTACGATACTCACATTTGTTGTAACGATTATCATGGATTAAAATAATTGCAATTAACGATAATATCACAGTAATTAAAAAAGTTGCTGACAGTTTAAAAATGTTATGTATATAATTAATTATACTTTTAATATCATGAATAAGTTCCATATTTAAATTATTGTTACAGAATTGTACTTTGTTATAAGTGAAAACAACAATGATCTAGAAGAACACATCATGGATAAGTAGGTTTTTTAGCACATTCTGATGATAAAATGATTATCTTTGTTGGCGATGACCTCGATTATATGAAATGTCCTACAAACTATTATTGATAAACAATATTATTGTTTATTGTCCCATCCCTAATCCACCCATTTCCAAACCACCACACACATGCCGTAGCAGACAGGCTCCGAATAAGGAATAAGGAGAGGGTTGGGTTAAGCGTCACTAATTCCAGCTCGCTTCCTGTCCAATAATCTTGTTTATATAACCCCTGCTTGGCCTATACTACACAGTCTCTCTCCCTCTTTAGCTATAGTCCTCTGCCTTCATTCTTCATTGATGTCTGGAGCAGACTTGTTTATTTTAGTTGACATTACTCATATTAGGTTAATGCGATTATTTAAGCGCCCACATTTCCTGTCAAGAATCATTTACTCACAGGCATAAAAGCTGGAGAGTTATATCAAAGCCCCAGGATGTGGTTATGTGGCAGTGCCATTGTGGGCAATCTATGAATCATGAAAATCAGAAAATGTGAAAAGAAATCGTATATATCACTAATATCATTGCAACATCAACAGAAAGTAGTGCAATTTTTATTTTTAAAGGTCCTATATTACACAAAACTGACTCTTGTGAGCTTTAAGCCATGTTATAATGCTGTTACCTTCTCAAAAACATACCTGGAGTTGTGTTTTGTTTCATTCACACATTTTTGAGTAATCCTTTATTATTAGTCTGCATCTACAGCTCAAAATGCTCTTACACTTTGTGATGTCATGTAGTGGTAGTTTTCAAGTTAACAGCTACCTTTTAACTTTTGTTCAGTAGAGACTGGCAGTTATTAGTGAAGGTGAATGAGTTCACACATTCACATTTTAAGACATTTCTGATGGATTACAACATCTATTGTTATCAAAACAATTCCTCAAAATATAGACATTATTTTTTCCAATATCACCCACGCTACACAACCTAGGTTTATCAAATGATAGATATAGTGAAGCAAATATATAGTACTTAAGCTTTATCTAATCATGTTTTGCTGTAATCCCTGTATGCTGCAGAGGTGTGTGGACAGTCTCATTCAGAGGCTGCAGTGGCTTATGTGAATGGGCACATCCTCCCTCGTCTCTCTCATCCCTCTCTCTCCTATCCCTCTCTCTCATATCCCTCTCTCTCCTATCCCTCTCTCTCATATCCCTCTCTCTCCTCTCTTTCTCTCTCTCTCTCTCTCCTCCTCTGGCCCTCTCTCTCTCCTCCCTCCACTCTCTTGTCTCACTCATTTTTCATACACGTGTCTTTCTAGAGAGATCTGTCGTGTTGACCTCCTGCTCTGGGCCCTGTAAGCTCCTTATCCCCAGTGAGCAGTGAGAGCACAACCACTGCCTCATCAGATCGCATTCATCAGGCTCCACAGTGTTACACAGGGAAAAAGCAAACAAACACACAATCGCAGAATAATCCACGCGTAAGAGCACCACTGCAGAGACACACAAGGCAATGGAGGCATGCTACGAGGCTGCTGACTCACACAAATGTGTAATTTTAATGTTCAATGTGGATTTTGGATACTGAGAAATGAGGTGGGCAGATTATAAGAATACTGATGAAATTGGGAATGCTGTTTTTAAGATAAGGAAAAAAATAATATCCATAAAACTGTGAACTTCTGGGTATAGTGATATTTTGATTAGTATCTAATCATTTGCATGTTTATATACTATATTCAGTTGTCAGAGCTGCATTATTTTTGTGTTTTGCTTTTGAAAGTTGACAGTCTACTGGACATATTTGATATTGTAAATTGCTGGTTAGTGCAGTTGCACTAAACATACAACACACATTCCAAGATGTCACTTCACAAGAAAACTAAATGTTCTTAAACAAAAGCTGCTGCCTTTGAGCATTTTTAGCACTGGGAAAAACTGTTGCTGGGCAACAAGTCATGCACCTCAGAGATGTGAAAGGCAGTGGCAGATCATTGCAGCAGAGCCTCTGCAGCAGCAGGCTCTGGACGGACACATGTTAACAGTCAAATATATTTAGGTTTAAACTGTCTAAGATAAGATTCATTGTTTCATTATTTAAGCACTATTGTATATTGATTGGTATATATATATATATATATATATATATATATATATATATATATATATATGTATATATAAATATATATATATATATATATTAGGGCTGGGAATATTAACGCGTTAATCGCGATTAGATTAATGTAAGTTATGATCGCGAACAATTTTTTAAATCGCGATCAGAGTTTGCCAGCATTTTCCGCAATTCTACCATCCATATGCAGCTCATTTGGTTGTATTAATTAAACTCATTGTCGGTTAAACACACTATTTTGAGTTTGCTAGTATTTTGTTCCTCCTACGCATCCGTAGGCAGCTCGAGCGGGCTTCAATCATTTATTTACAATTTCTCAAAGTAAGCACTATTACTGGTTCATTGTTACTTTTTCCTTTCTCTGCACTTTTTTGAAATAAAAAAAAATGGTGAGAAATACTTTGCATTGTGAGTTTAACTTTAGATTCGAACGGTCTTACTGCAAGATATCAATTTTAAACATGCAAAATAAATCACGATTAATCGCGATTAACTATGAAATTTCTGAGATTAGTTGCGATCAAGAAAATTAATCGTTTGACAGCCCTAATATATATATATATATATATATATATATATATATATATATATATATATATATATATAAATGTATTTGTAAATGTATTTAATGGCACTTAATGGTGCAACTTGACTTGTACATAGAAAATGTAAGGTCAATGACATACCGCTGGTTGTTGTTAATCAATCATGTTTGATAAAGTTACTCATTAATTAATTATAAAAATCAAACTCAATGGGTATGCCAATGTTACACAACCTTTTCATTTAACCAGCAAGCATATGTGAATAAACCTTGCCATGCAGAAAATAAATGAGTTACATAAGACACCTCCTAAAGCAAGTGGTTAATCCAAGGGTCTCAGATAAATTAGAAAAAATATCTTTTAAATAGGAAAAAATCCTTAATATGTTGCATATAAGAGGAAGTTAAAACCAATGATATGAACAGGTGATAAAACCGGTCATAAAACTGAAGATTGAAGTTTTGCACAATCATAACCCTGAGTTTGTAATGTCATCTTTAGCCCCACAGAAAGCATTATTAAATAACAAAGGCTCCCTGTGTTATTTGTGTGTTTATGTAAGCCAATGTCTCACCGTGTGGCCAGTTTATGGTTGATGACTCCACTGTCTGTGATGACTTCACTTAGACGCAGCTCCAGGTGCACTTTACCCTGCACAAAAACACACAACCAGTTCACATTGTTAAACAGCCATGAGTATACCAAGCATATATTTGATTTTGTTTTACTGAATTTCTACAATTTATTTTACATTGATGCATTAGACCACACTTGGACTTAGACTTGGACAAACTTTATTGATCCACCAGGAAAACTGTTTTCCACAAGGGAAATTGTCATAATATCAAAAAGCAATATGCAGGGATGTGGCAAACTTTGGTCATTTTAGTACCACAAAAAAGTTTTGTGATTGAGCCACTGTCACCTCTGTTTTGTGTGGATAAGAATAAATAAAGAGAAACAACCATTTATAACATTTAATGAAGTAGTAAGCTTAATCATTCTATTTGTTCATTATGAAACATGTATTGTTTCATGCTTTATTAAGGCTATAAATACAGGAGTTATTATAAAGTGTAGCACAGATCAACAAACTTTGCTGAAATTGACTTGCTGACCATCGACAACTGTATCTAAGATAACAGGAGAAATTCAATTTGTCAACTGGATAAAGTTTATTTGGTCGAAAACGTTTCGCCGCTCATCCGAGAGGCTTCGTCAGTTCTGGTTAGAGTGCTGGTAAGACACTGCTTATATCTCGCTGCAGGGAGGAGCTAACTATACTGCAATTTTTCCGAAACTATCTCGCCTATTTGTTTCTGTCTTTTGTTTCTCTGGCGTCTAGTTTAGCATACCTATTCATCCCTACACGACTGTTTTTCACACCTCTGGCCCTGACCTGGCTAGCCCTATTGTTTCTTTTGTTTGTTTTGATTTAGGTTTAAGAATGGAAATATATATGGGAGACAAATTATGTCTGACTCCACCATTTCTGTTTAAAGGTCCCATGACATGGTACTTCTTGATGCTTTTATATGGTGCCTTAATGGTTCCCTAATACTGTAAATGAATCCTTCTTCAAAATCAACACTCAGTGCATGAGAAAGACACAGTCTACACAGTCAGAGTCAGAACATCTCTCTCTGAACGACTCATTCTGGGCCTTGTTGCTTGAATGCAAATGAGAAGGACACAGATAGGTTAGAGGAGCGGGTGGGGGGGCCAAATGCACCCCTGTTTCGCTGCGCTGTGCGCTGTCTCCCACTTCCGCGTTTTAAGCGCGGGGGAAGAAAGGAGAGGAATTTCAATGAAAAAAAACACATTTTCACAGAAAATAAAATTAAACCACTGCTGTTTCATAGGTCCAGAGGGTCGGGTAAAGGACTTCCGAGCCTAAAAACACTCGCACGTGCCTCCAGGCAAATAAAAAAACGCATTTCGCATTGCGTAGCTCCTTCGCGGTCCAAACTCTCTGGGCGTGATTTCCAGAGACAGGAGGTGGACATCCAGACGGTGGTGGAACTGCATTTGCATTTCTTTTTTCGATGTTACGTAACAAAGTTGCCTTGTTCAGAATCGCCCGTTTGAGCTGTGTTTTTTCCAAACGCAGAAAAGGATCGCAAATGCTCAGTTTAGCCATTTTGCAACTTTTAGCCATTGGGGGGGGGGGGGTAAACAGGGTAGGTAAGCTCACAAACCTCAGACAGTGAACATTTCATGCCATGGGACCTTTAAAGAAGGATTCTCTTTTTTGACAAAAATAGCCTCTAACTCCCCTCTCAAACCAATTCTTTTCCCTGGCCAAGATCTGAAACTCACTCCTCAAATGATGGTTTGAGAGGGGAGTTAAAGAGGATATTTTTGTCAAAAAAGAGAATCCTTCTTTAAACAGAAATGGTGGAGTCAGACATAATTTGTCTCCCATATATAATTCCATTCTTAAACCTAAATCAAAACAAACAAAAGAAACAATAGGGCTAGCCAGGTCAGGGCCAGAGGTGCGAAAAACAGTTGTGTAGGGATGAATAGGTATGCTAAACTAGACGCCAGAGAAACAAAAGACAGAAACAAATAGGCGAGATAGTTTCAGAAAAATTGCAGTATAGTTAGCTCCTCCCTGCAGCGATATAACGTTAATGTGAGCTCCCCTACCCTGTTTAGGCCCCCCCCCCCATGGCTAAAAGTTGCGAAATGTCTAAACTGAGCATTTGCGGTCCTTTTCTGCGTTACACAAAACCAGTGTTGAAATGGGCAAGTTCGGACAAGGCACCTTTTTGACGTCAGATCGGCAAATGCAGCTCCAGCCCCTCCCTCTGTCTCCGCTCAGCGTCCCTGTATATCCCGCCCATAGAGTTTGGACTGTGAATGCGCTACAATGCGAAATGCGTTTTTTTATTTGCCTGGAGGCACGTCCGAGTGTTTCTAGGCTCGCAAGTCCCTTACCCGACCCTCTGGACCTCTGAAATACCAGTGGTTTAATTTTATTTTCTGTGTAAATATGCTTTTTTTCATTGCAAAGTCTCCCATCTGTCTTCCTGTGTTAAACACGGAAGCGAGCAGACAGCGGTGCAGAGCTGCGCTTCCAGCGGGGGAAACCCCCCCCCCCCGCGCTCCTTAGACAATCTCTCTGTCCTTCTCATTTGCACTGAAGCAGCAACACTCAGAATAAAGCATTTTAGACACATATCTAGCCTCATGAAGACTGTCAGAGTCATATCTCATGCAGTGAGTGTTGATTTTGAAGAAGGATTCATTTACAGTATTAGGGAACCATTAAAGGGACAGTGTGTAAGATTTTTACCCATTAATTACTGAAATTGAAGATACCCATTCAAAAATACATCGTCTTCCAAGCCTTTTCACTTCCATCATGAAATCAAAATATTATTTTGGACTTAGATATAGTCACATAAAAGGGGGATCTTCCCCATATAGAGGCAGCCATTTTGAATACGAGAGCCGCAGAAGGACATTTGGGCTCATCCTTCGCCTTCGGCAAGGCTCGTGGTTTTGGGTAAACAACACAAGCATGCTGCCGGATCAGACTCGTAATGGATCTAACACGTGTTTTGGACTAAATTGTTTTACTGGATTTTATTTGCTGGATCCTTACGGACAAATTGAGAGCAAGTCTATGGTGAAATACAGAGTTTGACCTGTGGAAAGCATTCTAAGGTAAGCTAACCTTTTGTGCTTTTCCGTATAAAAGCCCCATGTGCTCAGGGACTGATTGTTGTGCAGGGAAATGAATTGCATAGTCAAAAAGAGGAGACTGTAAGGTTTCATTTGATGTGTAGAGTGTCATGGTAGACGATCAGGAATGTGTGTTTTCATGCGAAAAGAAAAAAAAAAAAGTGACCGCGGGGCCGCGTTTTATTTATATCGTAGTTCGCACAGCGCCGGGTGCGCGCAACAACGCGAGCTGTCTGCGGTACGGCGCGCCCGGGTGACCCTCGAGGTCTGCCGTAGCCAAAAGAGGAAGTGGAATAGCGATATCCACCTATGCGCCACGAATCCTACACACTGTACCTTTAAGGAGCCATATAAAAGCATCAAGAAGTACCATGTCATGGGACCTTTAAATATGCATTAGGGGTCAGTCACCTGCTTGTTTCTATGGATGTCTTTGCTCTGCCTGGAATGTTCCACACTACACAATACAGACATTTAACAGTTCTACCTTACATTTATTCAATTACAGGTGGTTATATAGGTCAAAAATACCTAGAAAAAAACAGCATTCTAACTCAACGGGTGTTGCTTCTCCACAGATCTGACCTGTAACTTGATCTGGTTTGGTATCCATGAAGATAGAAATTAATAGTTAATACAAGATAATCCCTGTAAACCTGTTTTAAATAGACAGTATCATTAAAAGGCCCAAGCTGAAACAACAAGTAAATCGCAGAATGAACCAATAATTATCCATGAAAGTTAGTTATTCAACCCTCTACAGCTCAAATCGTATTGTATTACAACAAAAATACCCCAAATCTCCCTAATTTTAAAAAGAAACCATACACACGGTAAACACTGAGCCCCAAAATATATTGTCCCTGGTTTCATATATTAAATGATAAGTCGAAATAGTAACTATCAACTGTATGATAACAAACCCAAAGCTATTTTCCATCTTGAATACCCTCTTTAATGACATAATGACAGTGTGGTGCTGCAGCTGTCTAGAAAACCTCTATTAATTAAGATCATCAGTATGCAAACGGGCCCAGTGTCTCCATCAAAAACGCCTTTACAACTGCACGCCCAGTCCAAACAGTGCATCCACTATTGAAAGGACAAGAGGGACAGTCTATCTGCAGACTCCATTTGATCCTCACTTTCTCTCTCTCTCTTTCACATCCTTCCTGTGTGAGTTGTAGCATGAATGTGTCTCTGTTTTCAACCACAGTTCCAGGGCCACACACGCCCCTCTGTCTGCAGATGTTACTGTTCGCTGGGCCTGTCCATGTGAGCAGCCATGCATGTGGAGGGAAGAGAGGGAGAGAGGGGTAGAAGGGTAGAAAAAAGAGGGAGAGATGGAGAGTGAAGAGAGGTGGAAGGTTAAAGACTGAAGAGAGGGAGAGAGACAGAGAGAGGAAGAGAGAGAGACAAGAGGTGGAAGGGTATAGAAAAGAGGGAGAGGTTAAGAGGAGAAAGAGAGAAAGATGACCTGGAAGTGTACATAAAAGATAGAGAGAGGTGGAAGGGTACAGAAGAGAGAAAGAGGAAAGAGAGAGAGAGTATGGACATATAGAACTAAAGCATAGAGATGAGTGGGGGTGGAAGGATATAGGAGGGAGAGAGAGAGAGAGAGCGTGGAGGGAAGGTGAAAGAAGGAAAGATGGAAGGGGGAAAGAGAGACAGAAAGAGAGGGAGAGTAAGGCAAAAGGAAAATTAAGCGTAGAGATGAGTGAGAGAGAAAGGGTGAAATAATATAAGAGTGTGAGAAGAGAGAAAGAGAGGGTGAAAGAGAAAGAGAGAAAGATGAGTGACTGCTGCTGTGAGTTCACATAATGTACAATGATCTTGGAGCTGTAGTCTAACAGTGTATCAGCTTTAAATCATTAACTGCATTAATCAAACAGTTATTACACAGTGATAACAATAAACACAATGATAACTCCCAATTTTATACCAGATGTCTTAGATATACATATGTACATAAGTAGATATACATAAGATAAGTAGAGTAAATAGTTATAGAGCAGTGAATGAGCAGGCATGCATGAATGTCTGGTTCACATTATAATGGTAAATATTTGAGTTATTGGTTGTCTTAATGCAACAATATGTCCCCATTGTCTATTGGTCATCTAATCTGTTTTCATACAACACACCCACAACAAAGAAATTGATGGTGCATTGGCAGAGTTTCAAGGAAATATCAAAAGACAAAAGGTTTAAATATCTCTGAAGACCGCCACACACAACAGGGGAATTTGCCCAATTTTGGCAGTGATTTGCTACTCCTCGAGTTCGGGGAGGCGTGACCTGGCTTTTGTCTTCATATGTGATTTTGTAGCCGCTGCACTCCTCGTGTGTGGTGTCAGCGTGACTCTGAGCCGCTCTGTCAGATCATAAGCACTAAACATCAGGAAGGCTACCGTTACAGCCAATAGAACAGCGTCAGTGGCAGACGGAGTGACGGACACAGAGACGCAACATATAAACTAGGGATATAGCGAAAATAATTATTATTCACCTCTCGTAAAGTTGTAAATTTAAACTGCAGCATCTCATCCACATTATCCATAAAATTTGTCCTCCTCAAATAATGAAGCCCAGTCCACAAAAACAGAGCTGTTAATCCTGTTTGAAGAGTTCTTTAAAAGTAAAAAGACTAGTACCTCACGTGTGTCTGTGAGGTACCACACAGCATATGGATGGGGGTGAAACTGCAGATTAGTTATAGTGACTCTACTTCCTGTGTACTTTATCGACACAAATAATTAATCTCACAAATAATGATACCACGGTTTTGACTTGTATCTAAACTAGAAGTGCAGTGCTCTGATCTTTTGAATACTTAAGTGTCTCAATGTGAGTTGTTTAACTGTAGACAGGAAACAGCTGACGCAATCGCTCTCACAACGTTATAGCCTGTGGTCCGCACCCATATCCCGTAGCAGTCTTTGCGATCAGAGATTTAAAATCTCATAAGATTCACCTTGTGTCTGTGGTGTGTGCTTTTTGTTGCATGTTTAAAAATCGTTAAGCCCGGAAAATCCTGTAGTGTGTGGCGGCCTTTAGAAATGTGTATACGGATGTTGGCTAGACACTACATTGGCAGTAATTTAAAGATGTGCCATGTAACATTTCTTTCGGAGGTAATGTCACCTGCTTGTCTTCATGGACATGTTACTGTGTTGCCTGGAATGTTCCATAGTTTAGCATTTAACTTATCCATGTTGCATTTATTCAGTTATGCGCATTTTACTATTACTCAAGAATTGTTACTGTTAGCTAGATCGCCTCTCCACAGATCTGACCTGTAACTTCACCCTACTAGTTCATTGTAATTATTATTTTTGAAAAAAGGCTATGTGGCATTTTATTTGTTTTATTGTTTACTATATAACTTATAAATAGTATCATTTTTTGGACAAGGATGAAGGTGAAAACAGGAATTTTCTCATATCCCAGACAATACAAGATTACTGAAACATGTATGAATCTTCAACATTAATCAAAATGAAACTTTGGGCAAGTTAATAAGGGAATACTGTTATAACAAGGGTAAAATCTCATTAAAGCTGATTCTGTATATGTCTCCTTTAAATACATGGCAGTAGTAGCAGTAATGACTTTTCTGTCTGACAAATAGAAAGTCCAAAAACAACATCTTTCAGTGGGGAAAATAGTGGTGAATAGTCATAGCCGAGTTGGATACGGTTTGGTCGGTGTACTGACCTGAACCTCTGAGTCAGCGCTGACAGGTTGGAGCGGAAACCAGGTGTCTTTCCCATGGTACTTCTGAAGATCCTCTTTCTTCACTGCAACCTTCCCTACGCACAAAGACACACAAAATGGTGTTAAAACAAGAGAGAGAGGAGAAAGAGAGTGAGAGAGAGACAGAAAGAGAGGGAGAGGGAAGGAAAGAGGGAGAGAGAGAAAGAGAGAAAGAAAGAAAGAAACAAAGAAAGAAAGAAAGAGAGAGAGAAAGAAGGACAGAGAGATGAATAGAGATAGGGAGAAAGAGACAGAAAGAGAGGGAGAGAAAGAAACAGGAAGAGAGAGAGAAAGAAAGAAAGAGACAGAAAGAGGGGGAGAGAAGGTAAGAGAGGGAGAGAGAGAAATAAAGAAAGATAGATAGATAGATAGATAGAGAGAGAGAGACAGAATGAGAGAGAGAGAAAAAGAGAGAAATAGACAGAAAGAGAAGGAGAGAGAGAGAAAAAAAGAGAGAAAGAAAGAGAGAGAAAAAAGAGAGCGAAAGAAAGAGGGATTGAGATAAAGAGAAAGAGAGAAAAAGGAGAAGGAAGAGAGCAAGAGAAAGAGAGCGCAAGAGAAAGAGAGGAGAAAGAAAGAGAAAGAAAGAAAGAAAGAAAGAGACAGAGAGAGAGAGAGAGAGCACACTTTAGGGCTGAATGATTTGAGAAAAATATCTAGCTGCAATTTTTCTGACAAGTATTGCAACTAGATTTGTGATTTATGTTTTGATAATAAGATTCTATTCAAAGTTCTTATTTTAAAGAAGAAGAACTGACAAAAAAGACTGAAATATGAACTGTCAAACTACTACAAGACTTTTGAAGCAAGTTTGTATAGATACAAACTACAGGGTTAGCAGTTTTTATGTTTTTATGCAGAACAAAACAGAAGATTTTGTTGTTTGTGGAGGAAATTAAAGGGTTTATATTACACTATTTCTAATTATGTTATAACGCGGTTTCCTCGTCAAAAACATACCTGGAGCTGTGTTTTGTTTCATTCACATGTTTAACACAGACCCTACATATTTAGGCTGTGTTCTTCAATCAAACAGAAAACACTCTATTCCACCTTGTGATGTCATATGGTAATACAGGAAGTTTTTAAACTCTAAAAGGAGCTGTTAACATGAAAACTACCGCTTCATGACATCACAAGGTACAGGAAAAGAGCATTTTAAGCTTTGGAAATGTAGACAGACTAATAATAAAGCGTTTCTCAAACATGTAGGAATGAAATAAAACAAAACTTTGGATGTGTTTGGATGAGGTAACAACATTATAACATGGCTTAAAGCTCACAAGAGTCAATTTCATGTAATATAGGCCCTTTATGGTACTTCACAAATTAAAAAACTGCCCATTCAAATTACTTTACCTAACTGATACTGCAGCCCAAGCACACTTCCTAAACAGCTGTCAGATTTCAATGCCTGCACTTGCACACATGCTAAATCTAGTTCAAGTCTCCTAATTACAACAGACACTTGGGGAAAAGTAGAAAAATACCAAGAGAAACCATTTAAGGCAGTGGCCTAAGACTGACCCTGCTAAATGTGTTTATAGTGACCACGAGATGGGGCGATATTGTGTTTTGAAAGTAGTTTGTGGTCAGGTGGTACAAACAAACAACAAACGGCAAATACACAGTCACCCACCCATTTAACCACAGGAACATTCAGTATTGAAGTAGTGAAGAACAGAGGCGGGTCCTGACAACTCACTTCAGTTAGACCACAGGAAAATGAGATTAGACTGTGTGGTTTAGTTTTATGTTGCTTCAGTAGTTCACTGATTTTCACACCAATGAAGGTACTCAATGATTTTCTGCCAATTTAAAAAAGACACATCATGCTATTTATCTCATACTTAGGAACACTTTATTTTACACATGAAGATTGCCATTTTGCATTTCTTTCATTGTTAAGTTCAACATTAAGCCAAAACAGCCTGATAATAAGAGGACCACTGATTTTTCAAAACTACACATATTGAGAAGCCCTGCCTCTTGTCATTTCACTGTAGCAAGTATAAGATTTACGTTCATATGTTTTTATTTTTGATGATGTTTCTATGCAACATTTTTGTGCTTTACCCAAAGTCTAAAATTTTGGAATAATTGCAAGTACAGAGCAGTTGGCAGTGTCAGAGGTAGGTAAAACAACTTTAACAAGGTTAAAAGTTCATTAAAGGATCTACATTATGTAAAATTGACCCTTGTGAGCTTTATGTCATGTTATATTATGTTGTAAATAAAAAAATATACCTAGAGTTGTGTTTTGTTTCATTCCCACATGTTTGATTAACCCTTTATTATTAGTCTGTCTACATCTCCTAAGCTCAAAATGCTCTGTTCCACCTTGTGATGTCATGAAGCAGTAGTTTTCTTAACAACTACATTTTATATTTTGTTCTGGAGAGACTGGCAATTCATTACTGAAATGATCCAGATGATTCCAGTGAAGGTGTATGGAGTGTAAAAACAAAGTGAAGCACTTCCTGTATTACCACATGGCATCACAGGGTTGAACAGAGTCTTTTCTGTTTGAGAAGAACTCATCTTAAAAATGCAGGATTCTTATGTTTAACATTTGTGAATGAAAGAAAACAAAACTCCAGGTATATTTTTGATGAAGAAACATTAAAACATAGATCAGAAATTAAAGGAAAAGTAACGTTATTTTACAATCTGAGCCTTCTTTCGGTAATAAAACAAGTCGTTTGACTCACCCATATCACGTTCGTGTCATTTGGAGCTGTTTGAAGAAAGTTATGTTGTGGCGTTTCTGTTAGCATTTGTTAGCATTTGTATTCGGGGCATTACTTTGCGGTCTCCAAATAACACAAACTTTAGCACTTTTCAAATCATAGAAGCCCGATGTCTATATGAAAAATTTCGTTTGAAGCAAAAATGGCCTGTAATCCGAGGTTTATCCATAGTTTTCAGCTTTGCGTTTCCTGTTTGGGTCCCCGGAGCAGTCCGCGCATGCGCACTGGCGTCCTCATCTACTCGAAACTATGGCTAAATCTCGGATTACAGGCCACTTTTGCTTCAAACGAAATTTTTCATTAAGACATCGGGCTTCTATGATTTGAAAAGTGCTAAAGTTTGTGTTATTTGGAGACCACAAAGTAATGCCCCGAGCAAATGATACAGCACCATGTTAACAGATACGGGATCATTACTAGAACAGAACGGCTCAACATAAGTTCTGCGATACTGCTCCAATTGACAGAAAAATGCTATGGGTGAGTAAAATTACTTGTTTTATTACCGAAAGAAGGCTCAGATTGTAAAATAACGTTACTTTGCCTTTAATGTACTATGAGCCCTTTAACGTTTGTACCACTGTAACATGACATGGCAACATAACTACTAATAAAAGATGTTAATTGAATCATTTATAAACAAAATGCTCATTTACAGACCGATGCTGGAGTCCCTCCTGAAGACGTCCCTGTCAAAGATGTAGAAGGAGAGGTGTCTGAAGCTGCGCGGGATTTCGCAATAAAAGTCCTCCCCATAAAACGGACTGCAAGGAAAAGAACAGTAACTTAATCAAACACAGTCAATAACAAGCACTGGGGCACAATATGTTTTCAGGAAAGAACAATTATCATAACACGAAAAGCATGCAAGCAAAGTTAAAGTGCACAATTACTCTTGTCTCCTATGCTCCTGGTTCCTATGCTCCTATCTCCTCTGCTCCTGGTTCCTATACTCCTGTCTCCTATGCTCCTCTGCTCCTGTCTCCTCTGCTCCTGTCTCCCATGCTCCTGTCTCCTATGGTCCTCTGCTCCTGTCTCCTACACTCCTGTCTCCTATGCTCCTCTGTTCCTGTCTCCTCTGCTCCTGCCTCCTATGCTCCTGTCTCCTCTGCTCCTGTCTCCTCTGCTGCTACCCTGTCTCCTGTGCTCCTGTCACCTATGCTCCTGTTTCCTCTGCTGATGCCCTGTCTCCTATGCTCCTGTCTCCTATGCTCCTGTCTTCTCTGCTCCTGTCTTCTCTGCTCCTGTCTCCTCTGCTCCTGTCTCCTATGCTCCTGTCTCCTATGCTCCTGTCTCCTCTGCTGATGCCCTGTCTCCTCTGCTCCTGTCTCCTCTGCTCCTGTCTCCTCTGCTCCTGTCTCCTATGGTCCTGTCTCCTCTGCTCCTGTCTCCTCTGCTCCTATCTCCTATGCTCCTGTCTCCTCTGCTCCTGTCTCCTCTGCTGATGCCCTGTCTCCTATGCTCCTGCCTCCTATGCTCCTGTCTCCTATGCTCCTGTCTCCTCTGCTCCTGTCTCCTCTGCTCCTGTCTCCTATGCTCCTGTCTCCTCTGCTGCTGCCCTGTCTCCTATGCTCCTGTCTCCTTTGCTCCTGTCTCCTCTGCTGATGCCCTGTCTCCTCTGCTCCTGTCTCCTCTGCTCCTGTCTCCTCTGCTCCTGTCTCCTCTGCTCCTGTCTCCTATGCTCCTGTCTCCTATGCTCCTGTCTTCTCTGCTCCTGACTCCTATGCTCCTGTCTCGTTTGCTGATGCCCTGTCTCCTCTCCTCCTGTCTCCTCTGCTCCTGTCTCCTATGCTCCTGTCTCCTCTGATGATGCCCTGTCTCCTCTTCACCTGTCTCCTCTGCTCCTGTCTCCTATGCTCCTGTCTCCTCTGCCCCTGTCTCCTCTGCACTTAGGAGCACTTTGAATAAGTTTAACGCTTTAAGGTAGACCTCTGTTAAGTGTTTGAGGCCAAGCCTCGCTTCCATGCAGCATTTAATTGTCCTTGTGAAATATGATATGTTACTAACACTAACAACCTTTAGAGATGGCTAAATATCTTTTGTTATCAAATACTCAATACATATGAAAGAATTGATTGAAAGATAAAATATTAACTTGGATTTCAACCACCAGAAACCCACATGACCCTTACATTCTCGAGGAAAACGTGACGTCCTTAATGCTTTGGAGTTTAGAAAAAATTGTTGTTGAACATTACAAAATTGATAACTAAGCAAATTAGACTACAAGAAAGGGATTATGTAGTATTTTTTATGCCTGCCTCATGTAGTCCATTTTGTGACATGCGCAGTTCTCATCTCCAATGTTAAATTAGACTTGGTTCCATAATCAGAAATATTAGTCCTGTAATCTGGTGTGTGTACCATAAAAGCATCATTGCTTGAAATGGTTTAAATTCTGATATTCATTTTATATTATTCTTTTGGTGTTTTTTTGTCATAACATTTGGACTTCAAATTTCAAAAGTAAAAATATAAACCTGTCATTGAGTAGAATAATAATTAATTTAAATTGTTCCAGTAAGTAATATGGACAGATAATGTAGCTTGGAAAAAAGAGAACCTTGCAACTATAATAAAATGACTGAAATAGAGATATAAATATTCTGAATTGAAGTGGTTTTAGCTCAAGTTTTACAGTGTAAGCCTGAGTAGGGCTGGGGGTGCCTAAGCTTCAGGGCCCCTCTTCACTTAAACAACAGCCGGGGAAATTAGAGTCTCATGAGTCGTGCCCCCAAGGCTCGCTGTCATTACCGACTTCCTCTGTTACTAACAACACAGGCACATAAGCTCCACAGGTTTAGAGGGAAGATCACAAATATGTAGTGCATAAGTCACAGTCTGGGTTTAGCAGCTACGTCTGTAATTGTTATCACCATGGCAACTCATCATTCAATAAAATGAACAATAATGGACAACCTCTGGGCCATAATAATACATTGTCTTATATAGCATTTTTCACTCACAGTTGCTTTATAGTTTTGTGCATTATTCATTCACTCCAAACCCAGTGATGGTAAAGCCACTATTGTAGGCACTGCCCTGGGGCAGACTGATGAAAGCATGGCCACCAATCTGCTCCATTGGTCGCTCCCACCACCACTAATCATTCACACACGCACCACATTTAGACAATGTGGGTGAAGTATCTTGCCTAAGGACACAATGACTGTGGCCCCTGATTTTCCCAGCAGCCTCACATCCAAGTACTAACCAGGCCCAGTCTTGGTTAGCTTCTAAGATCTGACAAGATCAGGCTTTGACAAGGAGATCTATTTATCATGTATATCTTTTGTTTGTAATAGGTGGGTATTTTTTTCCTCCTTTTATTGTAGTACATTCATGTTTGAATAGAATTCAAGTTTGTAGTGCAGCTCCAAATGTTCACAAATGTGTTCATTACAGCCATGTAATTTAGAAATATCTGAGACTGTCCATCAGCTTTTGAATGCAACCTAATGTAAAACTTTGTAAAATTAAACTGGAAACTAAGTCACAGTCAACTCAGCCATCCCGGGCGATGAGTCATGCTGTGATGAAATATGCATCAATCCACTGTACAAACAGAGTGTGGTGACTGCCTTTGTGTGGTCTATAGTCTTTTGTATTGGGATATGCAGTGAAATGTTCAATATTTTGACTCTACTGAAAGGTGACACCAGCTGGCAAGTACCAACAGTAGCATGTCTGTAACAAAACTATAAAGTGTTTCTTGTTGGAAGCTCTTAAGTAAACAAGGACATTTGGTAATGCCAAAGCCATCATAGGGTAGACCTTTGCAATTAATTTAATTTAAATAGAGACTGATTCAATCATCTTGAATAGTCAATTATATGTTATTTAAAGGGATATGCCACCCCCAGGTCAAATTTGGGCATCTCCCCACAGTCCAGAGACTAAAATAAGTGGTGGAAAGCGTTTTCCTGCTCACCCAGCCATTGTCCGAGTCTGTCGCCACTGACCGCCGCGGTATCTGGTGCTCCTCCGCCTTAGACTGGAGTCTAACGTCGCCAGAGAAGGATTTCGGCCAAAAGGAATTAATTTGCTCGATGCGTTTCCCAATTACTTTGTGTGTAGTGCGCATTCATATCGAGTGCAAATAAATGTGCAAATCAACACGGAGAGCTTGCCTTGGTCATTTTGGGTGGGAACTATTTTCCAGTGCGTAAGAATACAGCCGTATCACGCAGCACGCTGCCAGGGGAATCCCAGTTACGCACCGGGAAGGGAGTTCCCCTGTTGCACAACGTGGTGCGTGATACGGCTGTATTCTTACGCACTGGAAAATAGTTCCCACCCAAAATGACCAAGGCAAGCTCTCCGTGTTGATTTGCACATTTATTTGCACTCGATATGAATGCGCACTACACACAAAGTAATTGGGAAACGCATCGAGCAAATTAATTCCTTTTGGCCGAAATCTTTCTCTGGCGACGTTAGACTCCAGTCTAAGGCGGAGGAGCACCAGATACCGCGGCGGTCAGTGGCGACAGACTCGGACAATGGCTGGGTGAGCAGGAAAACGCTTTCCACCACTTATTTTAGTCTCTGGACTGTGGGGAGATGCCCAAATTTGACCTGGGGGTGGCATATCCCTTTAATGGTAATTTCCACAGCCAATTCTATCAGTAAAAGCATGTGATTTGGAGCAGAGCTAAGACTTTAGATGATTTTAGTGATTTTCTTAAGGCACTTATTAAATATCTATATTGTTCATCATTAGAAATTAATATGTTTTAATAAGACAAAATAATAATCTTGCGATGGATTAATGTAAGTATAATTCAAATTTATTAAAGATCCCATGACATGGTACTTCTTGATGCTTTTATGGTGCCTCCCTCCTCTTCAGTGGGGCGACGCGCGCTGGCCCCACTTCCGCATTTATGTGCGAAGGAAGATATCAGACAATTTCCATTGAAAAATAAACAAATTTCCACAGAAAATAAAATTAAACCACTGCTGTTTCAGAGGTTCGGAGGCTCGGATAAAGAACATCCGAGCCTAGAAACACTCTCACGTGCCTCCAGGCAAATAAAAAAACGCATCTTGCATTGCGTTGCTCGTTTGCTCGCAATGCAAGATGCGGTCGCCCCACTGAAGAGGAGGGAGTGGAGAGTTTGGCCACGGCCCGCCCACTGTTCTAGCCTGTCTCTGTCCTCCTCATTTGCGTTCAAGCAACAACACCCATACAACAACAACAACAACAACAACACCCCCCCCACCCACCCACCCACCCCCTCTGGATGTCTCTGGCCGTGAATTACAGAGACATCCAGAGGGGGTGGGGTGGAACTGCATTTGGATCGCAAATGCTCAGTTTACACATATCGCAACTTTTAGCCATGGGGGGGGGGGCCCTAAACAGGGTAGGGGAGCTCATATTAACGTTCAAAAACCTCAGAAAGTGAAAATTTGCTTGCATAAAGAATAATACCAAATGCAGTATTTTTACTTTACACCAGTCTCTTGCTAATTTTTACTTATTTAGAATTTATTATTATGATTTATATATTTTTTTCTATATTGCGATGTGTGAGCTATTGTGCCCAAATAATTTCCATCCATACATCCATTTTCTTCCGCTTATCCAGGGCCGAGTCGCGTGGACAACAGTCTAAGCAGGGACTCCCAGACTTCCTTCATGCTGGACACCTCCCCCAGCTCCTCCAGGGGGACCCCAAGGTGTTCCCAGGCCTGCCGAGAGACATAGTCCCTTAAGCGTGTCCTGGGTCTTCACCAGGGCCTCCTCCTGGTGGGATATGCCCGGAACACCTCCCAGGGAGGCGTTCAGGAGGGATCCAGAACAGATGCCCGAGCCACCTCAGCTGGCGTCTCTCAATGTGGAGGAGCAGCATCTCTACTCCGAGCTCCTCCCATGTGACTGAGCTCCTCACCCTATATCTAAGGGAGTGCCCACCAACTCTGCAGAGGAAACTCATTTCAGCTGCTTGTATCCACGATCTTGTCCTTTCAGTCATTACCCAAAGCTCATGACCATAGGTGAGGGTAGGAATGTAGATTGACCGGTAAATCGAGAGCTTTGCCTTTTGGCTCAAATAATTTCCTTTTAGGATCAATAAAGCTTTATCTAAGTCTAAGTCTGTCTCTAACCCAGCTGATGTGTGAATGTGCAGACAGAGCTCTCTCACCAAAGTGACTTCTCCACGATCTTGGTCCTGAACACTTCTTCCTGGTCCAGGTTGACAGTGCAGTAACAGTCTCTCATCTTGTTTGGCCCGGGGTACGGAGGGATGTTTTTAGCTTCACCTGCACAAAAACACACAGAGGAGAGGGAACAGAGGACTGAGTCAGTTCTTATTATTTCGTATCACTGCTGTAGGCTACACACTGTTTACTCAGGCAGACAGCTCGGAGCAATGTTTACTTTACACAGGCCTTGTACGCAGGAGAAACAAACAGCACACGCCAGGCATAACTTTCATTGTCATTACGTCATCACCTCTTTAATGAGTTTTACCAAACCAGGACAATTACAGTTCATGGCATCATGGACTGCACACACTCTATTCATTTACACAGCAATTTGTCTAGTTTTATCAATGATTGTCAATGTCACCACATTTTAAAAGGTCTTGTATTACACAATATGGGTTTAAAGACATAACAACATAAGTTGTGTTTTGTTTCATTCACATGTGTTGTAGTAATGCGTTATACTATATACTATATGTCTCCAACTTCAAAGCTCAAAATGCTCTCTACCACTTTGTGATGTAGTGTAGTGGTAATTTTCAAGTTAACGGCTACCTTTGAAATTTTACTATTGTAACACCAATACTTCCAAAAGATTAATTTAGTCTTATATTAGTAACTTGTGAAGTAGCTTTATCAAGATTTAAGATTCAAGATTCAAAGCTTTTATTGTCATATGCACAGTAAAGAAACACGTTTCCCTGTACAATTAAATTCTTACTTTATCTTATAAGAAGCATGTAAAAAATATAATTAAATAGAAACATTATAACAGTTATGAGGGTTATGAGTCTAAACTAGCAGATGTGGGCCTTAGGCGGGGTGCTCCCTGTGGTTTCTGAGTCACAAGGCTGACACAGAAATACAGACCTCAATTCACTTCAACCTTGTCTTCATTCACCTCACACATCCAACTATTTGAACAGAGAACCACACAAGCTCTACTCACACTTAAGCCTGTCACAATAATTACTTTATATAGTATATATGACAAGCTGGAACCATAAATTTTTGAGCTCAGTATTTATTGTGTGTATATTTTCATAGCAGTAGTGGGGAGATTTTTGTCAGTTTTGTTGTATTACTTTAAAATTTGAGCTAAAGAGGGGTGAATAAGTAACTTTTATGGCTAATTATTAGTTAATTCTACCATTTATTTATTTGTATATGCCTTTTAATGATACTTTATATTGTAAAATCGTTTTACTGACATATACTACTACTTTTCTACTTATTATCCCACTTGAGTTAATGAATTTATTTTAAACATGCAAACTATAAAACAGAAGTCATGTCACAAATAATAAAATAACATTGCAAGAGCAGTCACAATCAAAATGAAAGATAGACATGCAAAGGCCAAAAAGTAGACATTTAATTTGAATAGTATCATTTACAGTGAACCCTCGCTGTATCGCGGTTCACTGTTCGCGGCCTCGCTGTTTCGCGGATTTTTTTTTCCAATTTTTTTTTTTTTCAATTTTTTTTATAGTGTAACTTTTTTTTACAGTGTAACATTCTGTACTGCGCCCTGATTAGCTAAGAGACTAGACCAGGACTAAACCAGGTCTAAAGCAGGTTTAAACCAGGACTAAACCAGGTCTAAACCAGGACTTAACCAGGTCTAGACCAGGGATGGTGACGCAGGGTGGTAGGGACAGAGTCTCTGATTTCCTTCACGAGAGCGCCTGGGTGACAGGAGGTGTGGCCTTTGTTTACTTGCACGAGCCATGGAAGAGAGTGCGAGCCGGACCATGGAAGAGCCAAGAATCAACATGGACGGGCCGGGGGAGCCGCAGCGGGGAGAGCCGCATTCGAGGGAGCTCGCAGCGGGGGGAGGACACTCGCACGCACAGAGGAGACAGTGGCTCTTCCCCGTCACGCCGAGAGGACGAACCCGACCCCGTCCTAGAGAGCTGTGGAGTATTGGCGACGCATTGATAGCGGTCTGATTTTGGAGCCGGGGTGAAATGCAACCAACTCTTGTGAGCGCAGGTTGGTCTTACCTGGTCTTGTGGTGAGGACTGGTGCTCAGAGGCGTCTGTTAGCGGTTCGGCACTGTTAGCATTGGCTTGAGTCTTGCCCAAAATTATATCCAGGTCGCTTTCCACTCGACTTTCGCACATGGCATGGATATGTGGTACCAAAACAAACACACGTGTCCGCGCGCACGTGTCAGCGCGCACGTGTCCGCGCGCACGTGTCCGCGCGCACGTGTCCGCGCGCACGTGTCACGTGCCCCCCCACTATTAATATATTTTAATGAAAATCTACAAAAGTTTGAGTGTTTAAACAAGAGAAAAATGTGAGAAAATGTTAATACCAGTCTCAGAAAGGTGTATAATGTGTCTGGTGAAGCGTTTTCAGCCTTAAAACATGTAGAATAATTGTCAAATATAAAATTGTCCTACTTCGCGGATTTCACTGATTGCGGGCTATTTCTGGAACCTAACCCCCGCGATAAACGAGGGTTCACTGTATAGTGATATTTCTCTGTATGAATATATTGTGCTTCAAAATTTGTTATCGTGACAGGCTGACTCATACTGACATTTCATTTCATAGTTCCAGTGATAATTTAATACTTATTTAAATTGTTTTGTTTGACAAGGTTATGGCTGCAATGTTTATCAGGAAATCTGAATAGCCACAACTAACATCTTCCAGAGATTACAGTGTTTAGGCAATGTAACAAAATACATCAAATATCCTGTCTCCACGGGGTTAAAAGAAGAAGAAGTGACTTTATTGATCTCACACAGGAGAAATTCTTCTCTGCATTTAACCCATCATGTTATTAGAAGCAGTGGGCAGCACATTACTGCGCCCGGGGACCATCTCCATGATCTTGTTGCTAGGATTTTACCTATGGTGCATGTTTTGGGTGCTAATATAGACTCTAAAAAACTCTACAAACATGTTCTGAAATGCATGCAATTCTTGCATTAGTTCAGCAATTCAAATGTCAGTCTTCTCCCAAATGCTAAAGTGCCTCCTGGAAATGTTAGGATATCAAAGTTCAAAGTTCAAAGTCAGCTTTATTGTCAATTCTGCCATATGTGTTCAACATACAGTGAATCGAAATTTTGTTTCTCTCTGGCCAGGTAGTGCAAAAGACAGTGTACAAAATACAATATGAAGACAAAACACAACAAAAAACTATCTAAAGACAGAGATCTAAAGTTAAAACTAAAGTCTACGATCTAAAATCTTAAAACAGTGCAACATAATAAATAAACTATACTATATACAGATTTCCAAAGTGTGCAGTGTGCATCAAAATGTGCAATGGAAGATACAGCAGTGACTTGGTCATGTGCAGTAGAATGTGCATTAAGATAAAATAAAAATAAATGTGCAACAGTAGTAATCCTAGTGCAGTAACAGGAGTAAACAACAGTACTAAAATTCCAGTAGTCAATGTGCAATAACAGTAGTAAACAACAGTGCAACGGGGGTAAAATTCAATAACAGGAGTAAACAACAGTACTAAAAATTCCAGTAGTAAATGTAAATGTGCAATAACAGTAGTAAACAACAGTGCAACAGGAGTAAATCCAGTAGTAAATGTAAATGTGCAACAGTGCAACAGTAGTCCTTAGCAGCAGTTTTTTAAAGTGTCTAGAGTGATATGTCTTTTATGGAATACAGGTTATGCCAATATGGGGGGTGGGGGGTGGGAGATGGGTAAGGTGTGAGTTCGGGTGTGAGTTCGGGTGTGAGTTCAGGTGTGAGTTCAGCCTCCTGACAGCCTGGTGGATGAAGCTGTTTGAAAGCCTGGTGGAGTGGGCCCGGAGACTCCGGTACCTTCTCCCCGAGGGCAGGAGGCTGAACAGGCTATGTGCGGGGTGGCTCGGGTCACCCACAATGTTGGACGCTCTGCGGGTGGGCCGGGTGTTAAAAATGTCTAGGAGGGAGGGGAGAGAGACACCAGCGATCCTCCCAGCTGCATTCACTATGCGCTGCAGAGCTTTCCTGTTCTGTTCAGTGCAGCTCCCGTACCACACAGTGATGCAGCTGGTCAGGACGCTCTCAATGGTGCCTCGGTAGAAGGTGGTCATAATGGGTGGAGGGGCTCCAGCTCTCCTCAGTTTGCGGAGGAAATAGAGGCGCCTCTGAGCCCTCTTTGCCAGTGATACAGTATTCACTGTCCAGGAGAGGTCCTCACTGATGTGCACCCCCAGGAATTTGGTGCTGCTCACCCTCTCTACAGCAGCACCATTGATGGACAGTGGGGGGTGCTGGGTGGGGCCTCTCCGGAGTCAATAACAATCTCCTTGGTCTTTTCAACATTAAGAAGGAGATTGTTATTGCTGCACCACTGGGTCAGAAGGCTCACCTCACTCCTGTAGTTTGTCTCATCGTTATTAGAGATGAGACCCACCACAGTCGTATCGTCCGCAAACTTCACTATGTGATTGGTGCTGAACGCCGGTGAGCAGTCGTGGGTCAGCAGAGTGAAGAGCATCGGACTGAGCACACAGCCCTGGGGGGCTCCTGTGCTCAGTCTAATGCAGCTTGAGGTGTTTCTGCCGACCCGCACTGCCTGTGGCCTCTCACTGAGGAAGTCCAGCAGCCAATTACAGAGTGAGGTCTGAAGCCCCAGGTGGTCTAGTTTGATAATGAGCTGCTGTGGGATTATAGTGTTGAATGCTGAACTGAAATCTATGAACAGCATTCTCACGTATGAGTCTTTATATGCAGGATATGCAAGGTTAACTGTTGCAATTCTAATAATAACCACTACCAGATATTTTTCCAACATTGTTCGCAGTTATCCTCATATAACTGCCGCATTGGACCAGTTATAGGAGGATTTTGTAGATTTTACCCTGGATGCCCTCTCTGTTACAACCAGCCCTACAGTTTAGTGCACTGAAGAAGGCAGTGTGGATGCATTCTTTTACTAGGGTTGTCAAAAGTATAGAAAATCAAACACTATTCAAAACTAAAATTTGTATTTATTGTAACTAGATACATATTTGAGCAGATATTGATTCTAAAAAGTCACATTCACAGAACAGAAATAAATAGCAACATTGACTAGTTATGGACCACGATGGAACCTACCTGGGATATAACACAATGCCATATGCTAAGATAAAATAAAGTACTATGATTTAATGTTGAAAATGATATTCTACTGTCTAAATAAAGTGTTTTTGTCATCAGTGCGGTATTAGAATGGGTATTGAGTATTTATTCCTTAATATCGAAATTGAGTTTGAAATTTTAGTATCGCGACAACACTAGGCCTGTCACTATAATTACTATAATGACTTATAACTCAATATAGGAAAGCTGGAACAATATATTTTGGCGCTCAGTATTTATCGTGTCTATAATATCTTTGCAAAAGTGGGGAGATTTTTTTTTTTTTTTTTTGGTAATACAATAAGATTTGAGCTGAAGAGGGTTGAATAAGTAACATTTATGGCTATTGGTTCATTCTGTTATTTATTTGCTACAGCTGAGGCCTTTTAATGATACTGTATATTTAAAATGGTTTACTGGGATTATCTTGCTTTATTGTTATTGAGTCATTAGCATAAAGTAATTTCAGTCTTATCATTTATTGCAGTATAGCTCTGTACCAATATATCAGTTACCCTGACAGGTCTCGACAACACTAATCTTTACTGGAGAGTGTTTGGGCTATGAATTACTTTGCTTTGCTTATTTGTCACAACCATTAATTTAACATAATCTATAAAATGTAATGCTGTAACCCCATACTTTCCTTCACCATATGACAGTCAGCACTCCCTTTCATAAGAATGCCGTTCAACTACCTCCATACTTTCCCCACATAGACTCACAACAAACAAACACAGAGGCAGGTACAATGTTCCCCAAAGTCCCAACGGAGCAATAATTAATCTTTATGAAGCCACAGAGCTGCCTTAGTCCTGATTCTGTTTCCTCTAAGGCTGTCGTCAATTCATCGGTTGACAGAGTCTTAGTTATTGTAGTCGACTAATGATTTAAATGTGCATTGTGTAACTTTTCTGGTGGAGGGTTTTGATTTTTGTTCATAGAGATGTTATTGCTTTGCCTGAAATGTTCTACAGTAGCATTAAACTTATCTATCTTGCATTTATTCAATCCCAAGTGTTTTTATTGCTTAAAAAACATACGCAGGTCGCCTCTCCACAGATGCGACATGTAACTTTGCTTGGTTGTGTCACTTCTCCACAGAGGCAAGAAGGTAACAGACCACAGTTAGACAGTGCAGTAAGTTAGTGAGTGAGCTAGCAGAAGATTGGGTATTTATTTGTAAAAAGTTTAATCTGTCTTTATACGAATATGTTGTTTCCTAGTATTTTTTTCTGCATAAATAGTTGTTTTTGCATGAACTCCCGTGCAGGTGTAATCTTGTGAGTACAGTTTGGAGATACAGTGGTACCTCACCTTACGAAAGACCCAACAAACGAAAATTACGAAACGCCTTCACGTTAAATTTTGGTCTCTAGATACGAAAGAAAATTCAAGTTATGAAACGTGAAATCTCAAAAATTCAAATAATGCGCGCTCAGATGCACGCCCCGAAACGTAAATACACTTTATCAACACACACGGGGTTAGGTTCCAGAAATAACCCGCAACAAGAGAAATCCCCGAAGTAGGACAACTTTATATTTTACAATTATTCTACATGTTTTAAGGCTCTAAATGCCTCACCACACACATTATACACTTTTCTCAGACTGGAATTAAACTTTTCTCACATTTCTCTCTCGTTTAAACACTCAAACTTTCATAGATTTTCAACAAAATGTATTAATAGTGAAGCGTGGGGGGAGACACGGCTCCGGAAGCCCCGCGCCGCGCGAGGAGCACCTCACCGTGCCGCGCGAGGAGCACTGCTAGTCCTGGTCTGCACGACCGGCACCGGGTCTGCGAGCACGAGATAGAACTGCGGCGCCCGGACCGCGTCCTCTGGAGCCCGAGCCACAAACCAGCCGCACGAAACCAGCAAAGAGTGGCACGTGGTGGTTTAATCCTGGTTTAGTCCAGGTCCAGTCCAGGTTTAGACCTGGTTTAGAAATGGTCTAGACCTGGTTTAATTCTGGTCTAGACCTGGTTTATTCCACATTTAGTCCTGGCTCTACAGTCTCTTAGCCAATCAGGATGCAGAACACAAAGTTACATTATAAAAAAATGTTACACTATAAAAAAAACTTGGAACGAATCAGGCCTTTTCCATTGAAATAGCTACTCAACTTACGAAAAATTCACGTTACGAAACCACTTCTGGAACGAATTAATTTCGTAAGGTGAGGTACCACTGTACATAGTAGTTTTGGAGCTTTTGTCACATCCCTTTTAGTCAACTTATTGATCAGTAGGACATGTCTAGTCAACCAAGAATTTCTTTAGTTGGCTCCCAGTCAAGTCCCAAGGGAGTAATATATCGAGTAGTATGAAGCGACTGAGCTGCTTTAGTCCTGATTTAGTTTCCTCTGAACCCAGTGTTCATTTATACACTTATTATATTGTGATCCATTCCAGCCACAGATGTATTGTTGCATTGTTGTCCTAGATGCTTTTAATAAGTAACCATGTATTGTTGATGTGATCCAGACTGCAAAATAGGGTTTAAAGGGTCCATATTACGCTATTTTCTATATATATAGTATAATGTTGTTTCCTCATCAAAAACATACCTGGAGTTGTGTGAAATGACTTTATTGATCTCACACAGGAGAAACTGTTCTCTGCATTTAACCCATCCTTATTATTAGGAGGAGTGGGCAGCACAATACTGCGCCCTTGTTGCTTAGGCTTGGTCAGGACCTAAGATGGAGGATTTTTACATGTTTTGGGTTGATGGGGGAAACCACACACAGAAGCGTGCTGTGAAGCGTGAGTGCTAGCCACTCAGCCACCATGCCGCCGTTATGTTTCACGTGTTTCACAAACCTGCATATGTAGGCTGTGATCTTCTCTCAAACCAAAAACACTCTGTTCCACCTTGTGATGTTACGTGCTAATACAGGAAGTGTTTTTATACTCCATACACCTTCAGTAGAATTATTTGGATGATTCAGCTGTGGAATTGTCCATCTCCACTGAACAAAAGGTAAATTGTAGCGTTAGCTTGAAAACTACTACTACTGTACATGACATCACAAGGTGGAACAGAGCATTTAGATCTTTGGAGATCCAATATAATGCGGTTACAACATGGCTTAAAACTCAGTCAATGTTGCCAATATAGGACCTTTAATTTGTGAAGGCATGGGTGATGAATGACTTGCTAAAATATTCTTGCTAAAAATACTTCAACGTAAAAATGAGATGAGAATACAGAATAATTACAAGTCCATGGGTATGTACTGAAGTGCCTCTTGTATTTCTGGCAGAGGAGCTAAATATTTGAAAGTCATGATCAATTAATTATTATTGTATCTGTATAACACTTAATCTGTTCAACCAACAAAACAACCAATTATAGACATATTTACAATTCTATATAGATAAAATGTATTGTTTAGTATCCATAATGTCCAGACACATTACAGGTAGGGATGCAAATTATCGATTAATTCATTAATTGATAGTTGATTGACCTTATCGATCGATTAACGATTAACTGATAAGCGGCGTTTTTACCTGAATTTTAGTGTTTCAATAGGATCTTTAAGAATATAAGCTATGGTATACGTAATACTGAGTCAAAAATATATCATAGTATTATTATATTGTATATTCCTCAATTAATTATTCTTTAGTAAAAAGCAGACAAATGTATTGATGCTGAATAACAAAATACAGTAATCCCACACTCTATCGCGGTTCGCAGATTTTTTTACATTTTTTAATTAATTTTTTTTTTTTATAGTGTAACATTTTTTTTATAGTGTAACATTGTGTTCTGTCCTGATTGGCTAAAAGACTAGACCAGGACTAAACGTGGACTGGACCAGGTCTAGACCAGAACTAAACCAGGTCTGGACCTGGACTGGGCCGGGAGTTGACCGGGTCTGGACCTGGACTGAACCAGGATTGGTGAACCAGCGTGCCGCTGCTGGTTTCGTGCGGCTGGTTTGTGGCTCGGGGCCCGGGCCGCAGGCCAGCCGCGCGGGACTCGGGGCCCGAGCCGCGGGCCAACCGCGCGAAGCTCGGGGCCCGGGCCGCAGGCCGGCCGCGCGGGACCAGCAGCGGCACGTTGCGGCGCATTCCTGGGCGCCGTGGTTCGATCTCGCCTCGCGCGTACACCCGGGGCTGCTGAGCAGTGCCGTTGACGCCTGCGGTCGGCTGTGAGTCGAGCGCGGTCGAGCGCGATTAATTACAATTAATGCATTTTGTTCGACTAACGTCTTAATCGACAATTAATCGTTAATTAATCGTTAATCGATTAATTGTTGACATCCCTAATTACAGGGCAGACTAAATAGACTTGACTGTAACTGACTAGCAGGGGCAGGGGGGTCAGGCGCCACTCGATGCTGGACAAAGAGCTGTAAAACATCTCACTTCACACAAACATCCACACTGCATTATTCTGCATATTAAGACTGTGTGGGAGTCTGTACAGTTTTTTGTGGAGTACATGTGAGACTGCAAAAGGACAATTAAAATATACAAGCCTCAAATTAATATTTAAATTAATACATATACATATATGTATATATATATATATAATATATAGAATATATAGATAAAATGCAAATGTAGCAGATCCTGTGAGTCTAGTGAGTGCATATGGCTGACTTGTAAACAGTTTTTAATCAGACTATCATAATGAAAGAAACACTGAAAATTATGTCTAAACCAGCTAAAATCAGGGGTAAACCTATTACACAAAATCAACTTTTCAGTGTGACATATTATAGTTGTTTCCCCTTCTCATGTACCCTCTCCAAGTTGTATATGGAGTGATTTGTGCATGTTTAGGCAATCTTTAATCGCTTACTTTTAAGATGCTATATTGCCAGTCAACCCTGGTTTTCAGAGCCACCAGCATACGCCCATTGCTTTGTACTTACTCCAATCTCCAATTTTATTTTATAATCGATGATATACGTAGGATTCGTCAGAGTCGTGTAGTCATTTTGGTATTAATGAAAAACTTTCATGTGTGATGCATTGTTACAGGCTCTTTGTTGTGAAGACGTTAACTGCGATGTCTGCTTCTTTTATTAATTTAATGTGCAAATTATAACATAACAATCCATAGGTGTCTTAGATTATAACTATATAGAAGACACAAGCACAATGTGTGTTCTTTAATGTTTATATTGTTTATGCTACACAATCTGGCTCAGTGTGACTGTAAACCAGAGTTACTTGATAAATGTATAGCCAAGCACATAGGATTTAGCCGTTATCTAATGTAATCAAAACAAATATGTAGCAGCACACCGGATGATCACTGTTTATAAGGTTAGACATAATTGCTGGTAAATCTGCCCAAAAGCCACAACTCCACAGCCACAACGCTACTTATGTCAAACCATGTTAGGTCAGTGGGTCATTATTGACAAAAACATTACACACTGATGTATTACCAATCTACTTCTTCAAGAATTGCTCATAATTCATACATTATAATGACAATCAACAAACAAACAAACAAACAATATTTATAAGGCGCTTTTCATACAAAATTGTAACACAAAGCGCCTTACAGTAGTCAAGGATTAGAAAATTGACGTTTATTGATCTCGCACAGGAGAAGTTGTTTCTATATTTGACCCGGGGATCATCCCCATGATTTTGTTTGTTATTTAGGCTTGGTCAGGCCCTAAGCTGGAGGATTGTACCTATGGCGCATGTTTATGTTGATGGGGGAAACCGGAGTGCCCGGAGGAAACCCACCCAGACACGGGGAGAACATGCAGTCTCCACACAGAAAGGCCCGGGCAACCGGAACCTTCTTGCCGTGAAGCATGAGTGCTAGCCACTCAGCCACCGTGCTGCCAGGAACGGAAAAAAAAAAAAAAGCAAACAAGCAGACGAACAAACAACAAACAGATATACAAGCAAACAAACAAAAGAACAAACAAAAGTCAAGCAAACAGACGACGGAAGTCAATCAAAGGCCAAGCTAAACAGGTGAGTCTTGAGCCCACTCTTAAAAACATGAACGTTCTCTGCAGCCCTGAGGTCCTCCGGCAGGCAGTTCCATAGACGAGGGCCGTAGTACTGAAAAGACGCCTCTCCGTGAGTGTGTGTCCTGACTTTGGGAATGACCAGGAGCCTGCTGCCGGAGGAGCGCAGGGCCCGTGAAGGTTCGTAAGGGGAAAGCAGTTCTGAAAGATAAGAAGGCCTAAGACCATTAAGACATTTAAAAACCAGTAAAAGAACTTTACAATCTATCCTGAAACTCACAGGGAGCCAATGCAGAGATTTTAAGACCGGTGTAATGTGGTCCCGCCCTCTGGTCCTAGTCAGGACACGTGCTGCTGAATTTAGTAATAATTGCAACCCTGAAATACTCTTTTTGGGAAGACCAGAGAGCAGGGCATTACAGTAGTCTATATGGCTGGTGACAAAAGCATGCATCAGTGTCTCCGTATTGGCCTGAGAGAGAATAGGGCGAACTCTGGCTATGTTTTTTAGGTGATAGAAACCTATTTTTGTGATGTTCTTGATGTGTGGGATAAAAGTCAGCTCAGAGTCAAAAATGACGCCCAGGTTTTTCACTTGAGGAGATGGGTTAAAAGACTGTGCTTGTAGTTTTGATAAAAATTTCTCTCTCTGGGCCTCAGGACCGATGACTAGAACCTCAGTTTTGTCCTGGTTAAGCTGGAGAAAGTTTCTTGCCATCCAGGATCTAGAATGCAGTTAAAAAGAGCATCCATTGGCCTGGTGTCATCAGGAGACACAGAAATGTAAAGCTGCGTATCATCTGCATAGCTGTGGAAATTGATTCATGTGAATTCCCAAATAAAACATATATCTCATAACCTGAATACACAACATTCTATACACTTTCAGACAGTATTCCTATAGACCTAAACTAAAACACTCTTAAATGGTCCTTGGTCCATATCTGATCTTGTCTAGAAAATAACAAATAAACCAGCAAAACAATATATTTTGATTAATATAAATATAATATAAAAGTAAAATTACAAATGTTTCTTTCATTTATTTTCTGCATACAGTGGTACCTCACCTTACGAAAGACTCTACAAACGAAAAATCCAAGTTACGAAACGCCTTCATGTTAAATTTTGGTCTCTAGATACGAAAGAAAATTCAAGTTACGAAACACGAAATCTCAAAAATTCAATTAATGCGCGCTCAGATGCACGCTCAGATGCACGCCCCGAAAGGTAAATACACTTTATCAACACACACGGGGGTTAGGTTCCAGAGGTGGCCCGCGGTGGGAGAGGTCCGCGAGGTAGGACAACTTTGTATTTTGCAATTGTTCTACATGTTTTAGGGCTGTAAATGCCTCACCACACACATTCTACGCTTTTCTCAGACAGGAGTTGGGCTTTTCTCGCATTTCTCTCTCGTTTGAACACTCGAATTTTCATAGATTTTCAAAGAAATGTGTTGATAGTGAAGCGTGGGGGGGGGACACGGGATGGAGCCGCGATGGAGCACGGGGTGATTTAATCCTGGTCTGGTCCCGGTTTGGTCCGGGTCTGGACCTGGTCCGGTCCTGGCTTAGACCTGGTTTAGACCTGGTCTAGACCTGGAAGTCACATAGAACCAGAGCCCGCCCCAAGCGAGAACCCGCAGTCTTGCCCGCCGATAGAACACCTTTCTTGGCCTCTTAGCTCACAGTGTCAGCCCCCCGGCTCTGGAGGTCAGATAGAACCAGAGAAAGAAAGAGCATCTTTCTTGGCCTCTTAGCTCTAGCGCGGAACGCGCAAGGAGCGCAGAGACACGAGCAACGCGCTCATCCAACGGCACTGCCATGTCCCAGAATAATCCTGGTTTAGTCCAGGTCCAGTCCAGGTTTAGACCTGGTTTAGACCTGGTCTAGACCTGGTTTAGTTCTGGTCTAGACCTGGTTTATTCCACGTTTAGTCCTGGGTCTACAGTCTCTTAGCCAATCAGGACGCAGAACACAAATGTTACACTATAAAACAAATGTTACACTATAAAAAAAAAACTTGGAACGGATCAGGCCTTTTCCATTGAAATAGCTACTCAACTTACGAAAAATTCACCTTACGAAACCACTTCTGGAATGAATTAATTTCATAAGGTGAGGTACCACTGTACTATAGTGTTTATATAGCAGCTCCTGAGTGTTCTAAGTACTCTGTACATAGACTGTTAAGACAAACACAGGTGATTAGGCTTCCTCTGGGGGGTTCATATTTAGACCTGCTCCCATTCTCGAGACACAAACAAACCCAGCAACACTGTTTCACAACAACAAGGATCCCATTCATAAATACACTTGACTGACACTGTGAAATCCACTTACATTAACACAAGCTAATGGCATAAACGCTCACCTCTTAATCCTGATCTACACACTTTCGTTGACCATCTTGTATAACACTAATGGAGCTGGGTGTTATGCTGATCTAAATCAACTATGACAATGCTCTTTTGGTGAAATTGCTACATTGTGATTCACTAATTAGCTTTATGCTTAAACACAGTCACATATTTTCAGCTTATTCTGCCTATCCATGGGGGTCAGAATAAGAAAAGGATCACTGCCATAGCAACCAACAATTTTTAGTTTAGACAAATTTTATTGATCCACAAGGGAAAATATTTGGACATAGTAGCTCAGACATAACAATATAATATTATAACAAAGAGCAAATATATAAATGGTAATAATAAATTAAAAATAAGTAGAGACTGGTGTCAAATAGGGCATAATTATATAAATGTATATATGTACAAGTAAAAAAAAGTCTGTCTAAAACTATATTTGTCTTTTTGAAAGGTAAAAAGTCCTCAAAATGTTGCATAACATGAAGGTAATACCCATGAATTGGCCAGCTTCTGTAATGCTCTATGTGAGTGACAGGAGGATTTAATAAATTAGTGTGGACCCTAAGAAGAAAATTACTTTTACCATTTAAAAGGAAATACAGTATGAACATAGTGATTGTGTATGAATTGTGATAAAATTAAAACTGTGGTTTGGTTCCAAGATAATTGTGGTATTAATTTTGTGGCATATCATCCAGTCGTCATTACGAATAAAGCCCTTTATGTTTATGGTCTAACTAACTCAATTCTATTCCTGCTCAAGACCCGTGTCTCTCTCCTTTTAATCTCTCCTTTTCATGGACTGACTTAACCTGTATGTTTAACTCATTCATAACTAAGGACGGCCTTAACTGGATTGCTCCATTCAGATTGTAAAGAAGGATTACAGCTTTTGAGGGACTGCAGTGATCTAACATACTTAAGTTTACCTTAACCTTAGGCGTCTCTGGGCTAATAAGCAATGAGTCTCCCAGCACAATATGTGAAACAGAATTGAGTGAAATGTCCTATTAGGGTGTCAAGATTAATTATAACCGAGCCAATTTAATGGTCACAAAAGTAAATTGCACAATCCTGCCTCCAATAGAGGTGCGTAAAAATATTGAAATATCGATATACAGTATCTTATTATTTAATGTGATTATACAGTATCGTATTTTGGTATATTTTACAAAATTATCTTATTACAGCGCTATGGTTTTACTCATTTATGCAACACATTTGACAAATTCACTGTTTATATTATTAAAATGGGTGTGCTTCATATGAACTTTGCACAAGAAGTGGTATATATTGTATATTGAAATATAGTGTATCAAATCAAAAGCGCACTGTATCGAGATATGTATTGTATTGTGGCCTATGTATCAAAGTATGCATCATATCAGCAACTTCTTAATGATACCCAGCCCTAGTCTCCAAGGAGTCGTTTGTGTAAAACCTGCTTACCGTGTATAGTGTACTGTAACAACTCAATAAGCATGTTCTGAAATACATTGTAGTATTTGTTTCTGTATGTTAATGTTAACCCCTAAAACAACCCCAAAATCCTGTTTCCCCAAAATATTACTGGCATAGTTATGTCACACTTTTGTAATGCACTCACTTAGGCCTGTCACGATAAATGCTAGGGGTGTGCGTTGCCATGAATCTGACAATATGATGCCTATCACGATATGCCGGTCGTGATTCTATATATCTATATCTATATATGATATTTGCCGATACTAAAAGAAAGGATGATATATTGTAATTTATCAATAATTACCTAAAATATTGCGTTCAAGTATACCTTCACAAGAACAAAATTGGATAAAATAATCATGAGAACAGTTGCAATCAATTTAGGCGCATTTTGAATCATTAAAAGAATTACTGTTTAGTTTAACATAGTCCCATAGTATAAATTAGACCTATCTATCACAAGGGAGACAAGCGGGTTACAGCACTACGGTATATTGCAGTTCAGATCTGTGGAGAGTGAGTTGAGCAATAGAAACACCTGTAATGATAACAGGAGAAGTTCAATTTGTCAACTGGACAAAGTTTACACCTGTAATGCATAAATGCTAGATGGATATGTTTAATTTCATACCATGGAAAATTCCTGGGAAAGTAATAACATATTCATGGAGATAAGCAGGTACCGGACCCTCCACCAGATAGGTTGCAGAGTGCACCTTTAAAACATAATTCACCATTCATTGTTGCACCACATCGCCAAAGCAAATTCCTAGTCTGTGAATTTTGCACACCCTATTTCTGGTTCTGCTTCAGAGATACAGTACATATATATGGTTCAGGCTTTTATTTGGAATTATTTTAGTAAATTATTTGGAAATGGTCCAGATCAATCTACATAAGAGAGCTGCAGCTATCCTGATAAATGGAAAATATGCAAAAATCCCATAGTACAGGGGTGGGCAAACTTTTTGACTCACGGGCCACAAAAGGTTCTAAAATTTGACAGAAGGGCCAGACCAGGAGCAGGTGGATTTGGTGTTTTGGTAATCCACCTCATAAGAGCAAAAAATAACATGGGATATGTAGAAAACGTGCTTTATTTCAATAAAAAATGAACGAAAGCATTACAACAAAATGTCAATTTTTCAAGTTCCATGGTATTTAGCTAATTATTGAAATGACTCTTAAAACACAGACAATTTAATTATAAAATACAACTTTTTTTTATTACTAACAGTTACTATTTTAAAGGGACAGTGTGTAAGATTTTTACCCGTTAATTACTGAAATTGAAGATACCCATTCAAAAATACAGTGTTTTCCAAGCCTTTTCACTTCCATCATGAAATCAAAGTATTCTTTTGAACTTAGATATAGTCACATAAAAGGGGGATCTTCCCCATATAGAGGCAGCCATTTTGAATACGAGAGCCGCAGAAGGACATTTGGGCTCCGCCTTCGCCTTCGGCAAGGCTTGTGGTTTTGGGTAAACAACACAAGCATGCTGCCGGATCAGACTCGTAATGGATCTAACACGTGTTTTGGACTAAATTGTTTTACTGGATTTTATTCGCTGGATCCTTACGGACAAATTGAGAGCAAGTCTATGGTGAAATACAGAGTTTGACCTGTGGAAAGCATTCTAAGGTAAGCTAACCTTTTGTGCTTTTCCGTATAAAAGCCCCATGTGCTTGGGGAGTGATTGTTTTGCAGGGAAATGAATTGCATAGTCAAAAAGAGGAGACTGTAAGGTTTAATTTGATGTGTAGAGTGTGTACACGATCGGGAATGTGTGTTTTCATGAGAAAAGAAAAAAAAAAAAAAAACGGGACCGCGCAGCGCGCGGGTCCCTCGAGGTCTGCCGTAGCTAAAACAGAAAGTGCAATAGCGACTATCCACCTATGCGCCACGAATCCTACACACTGGGGCTTTAAAGCACTGAAAGTTCTGTTCTCCTTCAGGTTCTTTCGTTTTTTCGTTGACTGTTTTGTGGCAAAGTGACGGCTGATATTATATTCTTTAAAAACCTCTACAGTCTCTACAGTATTTTTCAGTGCGGAAAAACACAGCCGAAGCACACACCACGCTGACAGGGGAATCCCTGTTATGCACCAGGAAGGCAGTTCCCCTGTTACGCAGCGTGGTGTGTGCTTCGGCTGTGTTTTTCCGCACTGAAAAATAGTTCCCATCCAAAATGACCAAGTCAAGCTCTCCGTGTTGATTTGCACATTTATTTGCACTCGATATGAATGCGCACTACACAGAAAGTAATTGGGAAAAGCATCGAGCAAATTAATTCCTTTTGGCCGAAATCTTTCTCTGGCGACGTTAGACTCCAGTCTAACGCGGAGTAGCTGCAGATACCGCGGCGGTCAGTGCTGACAGACCTGGGCAATGGCTGGGTCACCAGAAAAACGCTTTCCACCACTTATTTTAGTCTCTGGACTGTGGGGAGATGCCCAACTTTGACCTGGGGGTGGCATATCCCTTTAAAGAGTAAAGCACAAATGTGGACCAATACGCCGCACCTCAACAAAGGCCAATGTATGTAGTGCGCCAGCTACTGGAAAATGCCAGAATTGCAGGGAAATTAAAACATTAAAACATTAACAAGGTTTATTAATATAATTTCTTCAAGTTTGGCGGGCCGGATTAAAAAGCTTAACGGGCCGCATATGGCCCCCGGGCCATAGTTTGCCCATGCCTGCCATAGTATAATTTAATAATAAAAGACTGAATCCTTCCTTCATTTTAAAACACAAACACAGACATCAATTAGTTTCTTTACTGACTCTTACTAAATACCCTCCTGCTTCAGATCACCTCCTGTTTGGTCCCACGTCAACATAAAACAAACCAACACTTGAACAGGCTGACAGTTCTCTACTTCCTGTTTTGGGTAAAAGGAAGTTTCAAATGGATATGTTGATAAGCCACAACCACAGCTCTTGTTTTGTTTACCTACAGATTCATAATTTTGTTTTTTTGTTTTTTGCTCATTGGTCACTATCACCAGTCTGTCTCAAATTAGTGACTTAATGCGTGTATATTTGTATGTTTTCTTAAAATGTATATCATCTAATCACCAAGAATGACCATATTCTCAGGTAAAAAATATTAAAAACTGGTCAAAGTACTGACTGACAGTCACTATTAACACTAGAGCCTATAGTTTGGCAATAGTGTAATATTATTTGTGGGTCCAAAATTCACAAAATAACTTTCTACTATAATCTTTTCAGGTAGATGCTACTGCATTACCTCCAATATTCCAAAGTATGGCAGTAATCTTTTCTATCGCCATAGGAACAAGCAGGACACGCCACCAGGTCAATTTCCATGTGAGATCGGTGAAGAGATGACCCCACTCACAATAAGAATGCATGTTTTTAAACATATTTTTGAGCAATAAAAACACCCATAATAGAATAAATGCATCTTATGGAACATTACAGGCAAAGCAATAGCATCTCCATGGTAGTAAACCCCCAACCTGAAAAGTTACGCAGTGCACCATTAAGAAGCTTACTCACATGAATGGTTGCTTCTTTTGAGTTCTTTCCTTCTTGGAGTGAGGGGAATTGCATTTTTACTCTTCAAAGTTCTCAATAAGCTGCCAATAAAAGTGGTGTGCATCTTTCTCTTTTCATCAGGCAAACCTCATCACGCCAGGTGCCCTTGGAGAATAAATTGCCCCAGAATTTCAGAGTAAAATTGGGTTCAGGCATGTGAGGCTGCTGCTGTGTGAATGCAAATAAAGGGAGGAGAGGTAGAGACTGACACAGAGAAAGAAGAACGCTCAATTTCATGGCAGTGGCACTGAAGGAGGAAAAGATACTGTTTTAAAGTAATACTGTTCAAGAATAACTAAAGAACATTAACATATTTTGGAAGATATACTGCATGGATAGACCAGATATTAGGGCTGGGCGGTATGACAAAAAAAAAATTCAACTTTATTTTCTCTTATTATAAACCAATACAAATTTCCTGTATAAAAACAAGACACAGTTTTCATAATTTACATTTAAAACAAAATATATTACAATTTCCTCTTTTCTATTTCCTCTAAAACAGGGGTATTCCAACTTTATTTTCTCATATACATTGTGTTAATACATTGTGTCGTTCAGATGGATGCAGTTAACAGAGCTTTGATATAGCCACAGTAATGCGCTATATCAAAGCTAATTCATCCAGGAGTGGTTCAATGATCACAGATGAAACCTTCTTGACATAGACACAGCACCTTAGAGCATTGATTATAGGTCTGTATCACAATGCACAGCGATTCTATTGAAGTTATAGTGATAATTCATTAGCAATACAGTAAAAGGTACCGCCTAACATTATACTGTATGGGCAAATTCAGCAGGAAACAAAAAATTGGTCTGAGAGCCGCATTTTCCCCCCAGGACAGCCCTGCTCTAAAGTCTGAACTCTGCTCCAAATCACATGTTTTTACAGAGGATTTGCTGTAAACTTCCCAATTAAAAAGGCCCAAGAATACCATTAATGAAATTCATTACGTCCTCTTTATGTCCTCTAAAATAAAAGCAAAAAAGAAGTTGAAAGTCCAGGAAGAATAATGAGCTCAAATGAATACAGCTTTGTTCCTCTTTCTTCTGTTGCTGACTTCTCACTCACAGTTACAAGAGACAACACTAAACTCCACTGAATATAGTCTTCAAAAATCATGAGCCCATTCAAAGCATAAACACACCCAATGGTCATGTTTGTAACTCAAAAGCCTGGGAAAAGACCACATGTGGCCTTTAGCAGTCAACCAGGGGCACAGGAGACGCAGCCAGATAGAAAACTAGTGAGCACTTAGTTACAACAGGAAATGAGATGAGGAGAAAGGAATTCAAGATGGATTCAACATCATGTAGTTTAACGGCAACCCTGTCACCCTTCGCAATCTGAGCCAAACTAAAAACAGTGTTGAAGTGAAAGAAAGGGTGTAACTTCTGTATAATATATGTGGACAGCAGATTTCTTTTGATGTTGCTACAAAAATACTAAAACAGGAACAGAAACCTCACTGTAAGTCATTGTTGTCTTTCACAGTACAAGCAGTACATTTACCATCCATCATATGGGTTTCAGATGACATCACCTTATTCAGTAATGTTTAATACAGATGGGAGCAGCTCAAATTAATATTGATAAAATGTTTATATAACAGTGAGATCTCATGTTTAGTTTGTATATTTTCCTTTTGAATATTTCTTGTGAAGTAATAATCAATTGATACTTTGCAGTGGCATCATGCTGGGAGTGTATTTTATGTACTTCTAAAACATTAGTAATAACTACCAAAAAAGTTTTTAGATTGTCTGAAAATTCAAGAACATTTTTAAAATGAATTTAAACAACATATGGTCAGGAGCCCGTGATCAATACGAGCGTTCAAGGTCCTGTTTAGGTGTTTGATTTTCAACAAAAAGATGAGACTGACTAACTGAAAACCATTGGCAAATGCGAGCTAGCTTGTGACTGTAATTTTATGTGTGAAAGACTTTTTTTAAGTACACAAATCAGCTCAACTGTTCAAACCAAGTCAGCTCTTCCTGATCAGACTGTGTTAAAATAAAACTCACATTAAGTCTTACTTGAGTAGCAGAGCTTCTGACAGAGTAGTGCTTTCAGTTAGCTTCACAACCCCAGGGAATGTTGATGGCATCAGCTGCAAAGTATCAACAGGAAAAACTGGCACTTGCCCCCCCCATCTGGAAGTATGACAGCATCATGTTTATCATCTGAAAACCACCAATACAAAATCTATTTTTTTTTTAAATATTATGAACTACAGCTACGGTAGCCCTAATGGTGCAATCTTATAGCCAAATAAATGCCCAGTTTTGCCATAACAGAATCAAGTGTTCAGAGTTACAGGACCACATGATACAGATCTGTGAATCAGATTGCAAGCTATTCTCCAGCAATCTACTCAAAATACCAGTCCTTCACTTCCTATAACTTGATAGCGTGTTTTGTTCCCAGTCACGGAAACACCCACACATTTTGAACTCTTTGCCCCTCCAAAAGTTAAGCTCCTCCAAAAGTTACGATTTTGTTTCTAAGTAACAGAAGGAAGAATACCTGATTGCATTGATTAAATATTAGCTAATTGTAGATTTAATATACCAACACGGAGGTGGAAAAAATGTCTGTTTATCACTTATGTCATATGTTAATAATATTTTGTATGTGCACGTGTAACGGGTACCGTAGCAACGGCACCGTGGTTGACAGATTGACTCCTGTGACGCTGTTACACAGGAGAGAAAAGAGGAGACAGCGTGTCAGGTTCCTGAGCTCCTGCAGTAATTTATTAAATTCCTTTCTTTATAATTCACATTTTACATATTCCATGTCTTTTTTTTAGCATATACAATGAATTTCAGTGTCCATGTCAATACAAAACAACATCAATTAAATCTCCTTTTCAGCACATACATGTTCACTTACTCTTCAACTTAGTATTTTACACTATTTATCAAAAATGAAATTTGTAGACAATGGTGATATGAACCAGCTAAATGTTGGATGCTTACAAACTTCCACTGACAGTATTAGGCCAATATAGTACTGCATATCACGCTCCAAACTCAATTAAATGTACTTACTGTGTAACCAATCTCATTTAAAACAATTCAAACTAATGGTGGGGAGGCAGTACATGGCGAGCTAACTAATGCTCATGTGCTCAGTACTCATGTGCATATGCACGGGGGAAAGTGTGTGCGTGTTGAGCTGACTTGCACTCTATGATCAAACTCACTCCAAACAACATCAAAAACAAGTTCCAACGAAAATTACTTCACTAAAACAGTTCACTCACTTGTCAAACACATTTCAATATGGCCAAAACCTAGTTCTAAAGTGATTTTGTACATCTACCTACCTGTTACACAGGAGAGAAAAGAGGAGACAGCGTGTCAGGTTCCTGAGCTCCTGCAGTAATGAGAAACACGCTGCATGGAGCTAAACCCGCCACCCGGCCTCGCCCCCTGCTGGCCTGGAGTAAACATAACAGCATTCACCCTGAATAAGGAAACCCACTTTGAAATGTAAAAACTCTTAAGGGTCCTTCCCAAAATAAAATACGTTAAATTGTATTAACATAGAAGACCATCATCCTTTTTTTACTCTCATTTAAAAAAAAACAAAATATGACACTTTTGTGGTCGTCACACACTCCCCGGCAAAAAGAAATGGGTCCCACCATTTTCTACTCAACTTTTCTTAACTCAAATTCTCTAACAAGCAATGGAAACTGGTAATATGTATGGTGGTGATGTTAAGGGGTAAGGAATGTATGTAAAGGAGGGATAGAGAGTAGAATAGGGGTTAAGTTGACATGTTGGTGTTGTGTAGGGAATAAATGAGTGCAGGGTTTGGGTGGTGTGAGGAATAGTGTAAGCAGGTGAGTGTAAGTTTGTGTTTGCCATATTAACGGTGGCTTGTGTTGTCAGTTTGGGCTGACCGAGACTCTCGTATGTAAAGATCTGTGTAGGTCGTCGGTCTCGACTTGATCTCCTGACCTCTGTCTGTCGGTCTGGTGTTGCATTGAAAAGAGGCTGTTCTTCCTGAATGGGCTCCGGAGCCTCGATGTGTCCATCTTGTTTCTCAGGTCCAACATCAACAGACTGGCTTTCATCCTGTTCAGTTTCTTCTGTCTCTGCGTCTCTTTCAGGTATCAGGTTTGTTTCAGGTAAGTAGTCTGCATTAACTCTCTCTTCTTCTTGTGCGAGTACTGGAACTGGGTGACTCCCGGTGATGGCTGATCGTTGTGGTGGTGCTAAAGTGGGTATCTCCTGTATCCTCTCAGCTGGTACCCTTAGCCAATAACGATGGCCAACAGAGTCATCGTCCGAGTCCACATCTGAATCTGATTCTTCCGGCAGGTCTGCCCGTCCTGGGGTAGTACGCCGGGTCTGGCTTTTACTTTTCTGTGTCCTCTTCTCAGAAGTGTCATGTCGTGGAGGCACTTCAACTGGGAGGTCATTCACTAGTAAGAGCAGATTGCGATGTAGCGTTCTTGTCTTTTTCTTGTCCCCAGACTCAGGGTACACTATGTATACTGGGTTATCTGCAAACTGTTCTTTAACAACATAGATGGACTTCTCCCAGTATGACCGTAGTTTTCCTGGTCCGCCACGCTCACTGAGGTTCCTAATTAAGACTCTGTCACCAGGCTGTAGTACCACTCCTTTTGCTTTCTTGTCATAGAGTACTTTGCCTTTGGCACTGGCCTGGTTGCTATGCTCACTGGCGATTCGATAAGCTTCAGACATCTGTTTTGCCCACTTCTTGGCATATCCCCTTTGCGAGTCAGGCTCTGTGTCTTCAACCAATCCGAATAGCAAATCAATGGGAAGACGAGGATGACGGCCATAAAGGAGAAAGAAAGGCGAAAAACCGGTTGACTCATGCCGGGTACAATTGTATGCATGTACAACTCGTGGAATTTGGTCTTTCCATCGTTCTTTCTCTTTGTCAGTCAACGTTCTCAACATCTGGAGTATCGTACGATTAAACCGCTCTGCAGGGTTTCCCTGGGGATGGTACGGCGATGTTCTTGAATGACGGATGCCTGACAACTGTTGGAGTGTACGGAAAAGCTCGTTCTCAAATTCTCTGCCTTGGTCGTGGTGTAACTTTGATGGATATCCGAAGCGGAGGACGAAATCATTAAAGATGCGCTCAGCTGCTGTCTTCCCACTCTTATTCTTCGTTGGATAAGCTTGAGCAAATCTTGTAAAATGATCAACGACCACAAGGATATATTCATAGCCACCACGGCTGGTCTCTAGATGTAAGTAGTCGATACACACCAATTCTAGTGGTGAACTTGATGTGATACTACCCATTGGAGCACGAACATGAGTAACTGGCTTCTTTGACTTTATGCATGGACATTTCTTAGTGATATGGTCCTCAATCTCTCTAGCCATGAAAGGCCAATAGAATCTCTCCCTGGCGAGGTTAAGGACTCTTTCTGTGCCAACATGAGCCATGTCATTATGGAGTTTCTTCAGGACAAGATCTTTGTACTTGGCAGGGAGTACCAACTGCTTTCTGCCATTCGCACGCCTGTACAGGAGACCATTCTCCAAGACTAGTTTTCCCCATTCGTGAAATAGTCTTCTAGTGGCTCCACTAACAGTTTGCCGTATTTCATCAGTTAAAGGTGTACCTGTCTCTTTTAACTTAATGATTTCTCTGATGGCTTCATCTGCACGTTGTGCTCCCATAAGCTCTTCATGGCTGATTGCATTTAAGTGATCAAAGGGGGAACATGGGTCAGGTTGGGAGGAGATGTTGAGAGCCGCTACCCAAGCTACATCTTTCTGCTTGGCTACTTTACTTCCATCCCATACAGCACGAACCACATCTTCAGTGCACGCTTTGGTACAGGACTCAGTATAGGCTTCGATATCTAGAGGGAGACGTGACAGCGTGTCGGCATCTATGTTGGACTTCCCGGGCCTGTACTTTATGTCAAACCTGAAGTCGACAAGTTCTCCAACCCACCGATGACCTACAGCGTTTAGCTTTGCTGTGGTCATTACATAAGTTAGTGGATTGTTGTCTGTGTATACCGTGAAGTGAGGCGCATAAAATAGATAATCTCTAAATTTTTCGCACACAGCCCACTTCAGGGCAAGGAATTCTAGTTTTCCACTATGCAGGTGGTAGTTTCGCTCAGCTGCAGTTAAAGTTCTAGATCCATATCCAATGACTCTCAACTTGCCTTCCTGGTGTTGATAAAGGATCGCACCAAGCCCCTGGTCTGATGCATCCGTGTGTAAGACGAAAGGTGAGTTAAAGTCAGGGTATGCCAACACAGGGGGGCTAACGAGGAGAGAAACGAGTCGGTCAAGGGCTTCCTGGTGTTCAGCGGACCACTCTACAGATGTTCTGGATGGTAGTTGTGGACCTTTGCTTTTACCATGCACTACAGCTGCTTGCCCTGGTTTGACTTGAAGTAGCTCATAGATGGGCTTCGCTATCCTTGAGAAGTCCTGGATGTACGAACGGTAATAGCCCAGGAATCCGGTGAGCTTTCTCACATCTCCAACTGTCTGCGGTGTCTTGCAGGCTAATGATCGAACTGCATCCAGGTCTTTGGGATCGATTCTGACTCCCTGAGCTGACACAAGGCGACCCACGTACCTTACTTCCTGTCGAAACAGCTCACATTTTTCAGGTCTTAGCTTCACCCCATGTCTCTGTAGCGCTTGCAATACTTTGCGGACCCCTTCCACGTGCTCATCAAAGGTTCTTGCATAGCAAAGCACGTCGTCAAGATAGGGGAGGCAGCAGTCATCTCTCAAGGAACCCAACATCTCTTCCATACTCCGCTGGAAGGCTGCGGGGGCGTTAGAGAGGCCGAATGGGATACGGACCCATTCATACAGCCCCCAGGGGGTAATGAAAGCAGTGAGGTGTTGGGAGTCTTTAGCAATAAAACCCTGATGATAAGCTTTTCCTTGATCAAGGATACTGAACCAGGAATAGCCACCGAGCGTGTCAGTCAGGTCTTGTATCCTAGGTAAGGGATGTCGATCTGGGATGGTCTTCTGATTCAAGAGCCGATAATCTATACAGAGACGGAGAGTACCATCTTTTTTTCGGACGCAGACCACTGGTGCAGCATAGGAGGACTTTGATTTGACAATCCAGCCTTTCATTAGCAGATCTTGTATGTACTCTTTCACTTCCTTAAACAGTGGCTTGGGGACGGAGGAGTATGCTCTCTGTACTGGAATCTCATCCTTCAGGTTGATCGACATCTGTAAACTGGGGATACATCCGATATCATGACTGTCTCGGGCAAAAACAGCTGATTCTTCCCACAGCATCTTCTTTACTTTGTCCTGTTCTTCGTCACTAAGGTGGCTGAGATCCACGGGAGGCTGCCACAAGGCTGGAGCAGTTTGAGCAACTGACGTTGTTGCAGCATTGACTACTACTCTGGACCTAGACATCTCTTGTGGATTGGTCTCGATCACCCTTGTCACAGTCTGGACACTACCCAGGGCTGACTTCCTTGGTATAATGACAGAATGTTTTGTGCTATTTCTTACTGGTATGATGACATAAGGTCTCTTCGTAGACTGTATTTCTAGTAGGCCCTCCTCAAGCTCAAGCCCTGTAAGATGGGCATTGTTTTCTTCAGGTTCAAACAAAAGAAGGGGGTCTGACTGATCTACAGTGGGCGGGATCTGACACTTAATCCAGGCTACTTGTCCAGCTGGAACGGTGGTGTCATAATTGCCAGTCCTTAGCAGTCTCTGATACATGGAGGGTCTGTCTGTCTGAATGAAGTTCACCAGCAGCTCAACCTTTTCAGCAGGGGCAGATATTGAATCAGAAAGGAGCGTGGTGAGGGCTGGGACAAGTTCTGTTGGTCTATTCTGAACCACTTCCTCTAGCACATTAAATCCAAGTATCGGCCTCGCAAGCGGGATGCTACAGATGAGGAAAGGCACCATTATAGACTGGCTAAGAGCATCATTTCCAGCAAAGCTGACTGCAATGAGGACCCAACCGTCAAAAGGAAGAATTTCCCCATTCACAGCATGTACTTCCAGCTCTTCTCTGTCATCAAATATTTCACTGAGGGGCCTGACAGGTGCATCTGGTAAGTATTTCTCTTTCCAGCTTCTATCAACCATGCTCACCTGGGCTCCAGTATCTAATAAGGCACTGACTGTCAAGCCATTAAGGTCACATCGAGCAAGGGCTTTGGCACCTATAAACTTGGCCAGACGTCTGCTTGTTTGGGTGGGGAGCGAAAGGGGAGACTGGGCATAGGTTTTGACAGCGTTTTCTTTTGGTCTTTCATTCATTGAACTAGTCATCGCATGGCTCTCAGGGCTCAATACATTACACTCGGCACTGTGGGACTGAACGTGAGGTCCGGTCACTGCTTGTCCCGTAGCTGCGACCGGCTCCAGTTTTCCTGACGCTTAGGCTTCTTCCATGCAGCCTACGGCTCTGTGACCGTCTTCACCACAGTGAAAGCAGTGAGTGCAACCGGGGCGATTCTGTGCAAGACAATTAGCACAGCTATAGGATTTGATTTTCTTTTGATCCACTTGAGCTTTGCAATGATGACAATGTTCTGAGTTTTGAGTGTGTCGTGGCCGTTGGAGTAGTTCAACTTTATTCATTAGCTCCTCTACTTTCTCAGTTAACTGCTGGAGTGCATCCGCCTTTTGTTGTTTATCTGGAGCATCTTTCTTCGTACTACTGCTCGGTGCTGCTGCAACTTCAGCTTCAACTAGCTCTGTGTTATGCACACTTACATGTTTCTGCTTCGCCACTGAACCTAAACGTCTCTGTCGCTCATTCTCAGTGTTTGTTATCTTCATCATTTGTTTTAAAATGGTCTCGTCAGACACACTGCTATCAGAGAGCAATGCTTTAAGTTCTCTTCGTATGTCATTATGCTTATGGCTAAGGCCCTGATATATGGTGTGAAGGAAAATGTCTTGAACAGTGCTGGCACTGTATTTCACTTCTGTGTCAGCATATTTTGCAGCAAACAGGATCTTTTGTTTGAGGCCTATGACACGGTACAGAAACTGTTGTGGGGTTTCGCTATCATTTTGTTTCGTGCACATAAGCTCTTGGAAAAGTTCTGTGTTACTTCGCCCACCTAAGTGGGATTGCAGGAAGCCTTTGAGCTCATCTATGGTCAAATCATCTTTGTGCATTAGCATGTCTTTGAAGTTTCCTGATTTGATAACTCTGAGAACGCCTCTCAGTATTTCAGCCTCACTGAATTGTTCTCTAACTCCTTCGTCGATTTGTCTGCATATGTTGTTGTAGCTTAAGTCGGAGCTCTGATCACCGATCTGTCCACCTTGAACTTTGAACTCGCGACGAAGCATTGAGAGGTCTCGAAGGGGAACGACTCGGTCGTGTTTGCCGTGTGAGTGTTGTTCAGGTGTGTGAGTGTTGTCAAACGGTGGTGTAGCAGGTACTGGTGTGGGTGTGAGAGTAGGTGGTGATGTGGGGTTTATGTATCGTAGGAGACTAGAAAGCACTTTCTGTAGCTCTGTGTCGGTGTTCGGTGCAGTGTTGACAGTATGTGTGAGGGGTGGACTGGTGATTAGTGAAGGGGTAGTTAGGCTAACCATAGCTGTGTGGGTTGGGTTAGTGTTGGGAACACCGGCTGTCACATTATCAGTCAGTACTGGGGTTGACAATACATTTTGCATATTAACCTCTGAATCAGTTTTAGACTGAATATTACGAATCTGAATGACATTATTCACAGTATCATTAAGATCTAACAACACTGCCATACCCGAATCCTCAGATTCCACGAGGGTGTCACTATTCATAAAAGCTAGAATGTACTCAAAGCAACTCTCTTCCTCGCCAAGCTGAAGCGTGGACGAATCCTTCCCCGGTACCGGACCAACACTCTGGGCTAGTTGGAAAAGTTCATCGGCCGTCAGAGTGAGCAGACTCTTCTTGATACTCCATACCAAGCCTTTTCTCTCACTGTCCGCCATGATTGCTCTTCCCTCTTCCTTACAGTTGGTCACTCCTCCAGGTAGCACTTTCACCCACGGCCTCACTCCTGGTTCCACTCGCGTAGCATAATTGTAGCTTCACAGGCAATCGTTCTGGTGCGCACAGGGCCTGTGCATCTGGGATAATGGATAGTTGAGGTAGGTTGTGTCTTCACAATCAGGAGATGAAGGGAACCGCTGACGTCGTGGATGTAGGACTCACTCTTCCTCCAGATGCATGGGTTGAAGAATCATCAGCTCCCGAAACGCTTCAACTGCTTATTCTGGTTGTGCCTGCAGCCTGCGCATCTGTCGCCGCTCCCCGTACGGGCCACCAAAAATCTGTAACGGGTACCGTAGCAACGGCACCGTGGTTGACAGATTGACTCCTGTGACGCTGTTACACAGGAGAGAAAAGAGGAGACAGCGTGTCAGGTTCCTGAGCTCCTGCAGTAATTTATTAAATTCCTTTCTTTATAATTCACATTTTACATATTCCATGTCTTTTTTTTAGCATATACAATGAATTTCAGTGTCCATGTCAATACAAAACAACATCAATTAAATCTCCTTTTCAGCACATACATGTTCACTTACTCTTCAACTTAGTATTTTACACTATTTATCAAAAATGAAATTTGTAGACAATGGTGATATGAACCAGCTAAATGTTGGATGCTTACAAACTTCCACTGACAGTATTAGGCCAATATAGTACTGCATATCACGCTCCAAACTCAATTAAATGTACTTACTGTGTAACCAATCTCATTTAAAACAATTCAAACTAATGGTGGGGAGGCAGTACATGGCGAGCTAACTAATGCTCATGTGCTCAGTACTCATGTGCATATGCACGGGGGAAAGTGTGTGCGTGTTGAGCTGACTTGCACTCTATGATCAAACTCACTCCAAACAACATCAAAAACAAGTTTCAACGAAAATTACTTCACTAAAACAGTTCACTCACTTGTCAAACACATTTCAATATGGCCAAAACCTAGTTCTAAAGTGATTTTGTACATCTACCTACCTGTTACACAGGAGAGAAAAGAGGAGACAGCGTGTCAGGTTCCTGAGCTCCTGCAGTAATGAGAAACACGCTGCATGGAGCTAAACCCGCCACCCGGCCTCGCCCCCTGCTGGCCTGGAGTAAACATAACAGCATTCACCCTGAATAAGGAAACCCACTTTGAAATGTAAAAACTCTTAAGGGTCCTTCCCAAAATAAAATACGTTAAATTGTATTAACATAGAAGACCATCATCCTTTTTTTACTCTCATTTAAAAAAAAACAAAATATGACACTTTTGTGGTCGTCACACACGAATACATAACACAATACAGAACATGAAATCTCCAAATGGCTTATTTTGACTACAGCTCCTATCACAACATCTAACTTGAAATGAACTGCTAAATGAACCGCTGAATTGAAAACCACATGTTTTTCACAGCCTCCGCCTAAAAAACCAACAGTGGGTTTCAGTGGGGTGGAGTTCATTTATCAGCAGAGATTCAAGCCAGTAAAGACAAAGTTAACTGTAAAAATGCTCAACAGAATATAAGATCTTCTTCACATCGTAATGGCTTTGCTTTATACACCAAATAAAAACATATTACATGCTAATTAGGGGTGGGTATTGGCAAAGAAGTCACGATTCAATTCGAATCACGATTCATATGCCACGATGCGATACTATCATGATGCATCAAGATACTTGAATTATTGCGATGCATTGCAATATATTCGACATACAGTGGTACCTCACCTTACGAAATTAATTCGTTCCAGAAGTGGTTTCGTAACGTGAATTTTTCGTAAGTTGAGTAACTATTTCAATAGAAAAAGCCTGATTCGTTCCAAGGCCCCGTTCCAAGTTTTTTTTTATAGTGTAACTGTTTTTTATAGTGTAACACTGTGTTCTGGGTCCTGACTGGCTAAGAGACTGTAGCCCCAGGACTAAGCGTGGACTAAACCCGGTCTAAACAAGGTCTATACCTGGACTAAACCAGGACTAGACCAGGTGGATTAAAGCGCCGCGTGCGGGTCTATTTCCTGGTTTCTCACCAGTCACAGCTGAGGCGAGCAGCAAGGAGGGGACCACAGCGAGGAGGGGACCGCACGCAGTACGAGCGCATGAACGAACGCAGGTCAGAGCCGCGGTGGTTTAATCCTGGTTTAGACCTGGTTTAGACCTGGTTTAGACCTGGTTTAGACCTGGTTCAGACCTGGTTTAATCCTGTTTTAGAGGAGGCACGGTTTGAGCACGGGTCTCGTCCTCGCAGCCCCGCGCCGGGTCATGCTGCGCTATCACATGTGTCCCCGCGCACACTTCTCCCCCCCCCCCAAGAATCGATGCAGTATATTGTGAAAGTTAGTATCGCGATGCATTGTCATGACGATTATTTTGCACACCCCTAATGCTAATATATAATTTGATGTTGAATAGCATTTCAGTTTAAATGTATTTAATTTAAAGATAGACTATGTAACTTTTCTGCTGCCTGCTTGTCTAATTTGGAAATGTTATATCTTAGCGCATTAACATTATCTTGCATTTATTCAATTACGGATGTTTTTTTGTTTTCTTTTTGTATGTTATTCAGATTTCAAAAAATGTCCATCTTCAATACAGAATTATGTATGTTTTTATTGCTCATAATTATCATACACATGCATTTTTTAACCTTGGTAACAATGCTCACACACATTTTGAGCACTTCCTCAATCAGTACATTTCAGTTCTGGTTCTGTAGACCTCCAGTCAACCATAACTCCAGAGTTCTGAGCAGGACCAGTGGAAAAACACATTCACAGCTGAAGTCTGGCTGTGCAGCTCTGAGTGCTTCAGTTACTGATCAAACCAGATCTGTGTTGTTTCTGAGAGCTAATGTTCACTCAGATCAGTTAGAGCCAATGGAAAATGTGATGAAAACAAATGACACAATAACCCAAAACATGCAGAGAAACTTGGACAGAACAATTATTTTATAATTGAATTTAACTGGTAGAAAAAAAATATGACAATCTTCACAAAGTTCTGTTTTGACATGCACAGTGGGACTTGTTTAAAGGGCCCATATGCAATTATTTTATGTTACAATGCTGTTTCCTTATCTAAAACATACCTAGAGTTGTGTTTTGTTTCATTCACACATGTTTAACACTTGAAAACTACCACTACATGACATCACAAGGTGGAACAGTGCATTTTGAGCTTTTGAAATGTAGGCAGACTAATAAACTCCCACATTTTTAAAAACAAGCTTGTAAAGAACATGTTTATAGAATTATTTAAAGGTGTATTATGTAACTTTTTAGTAGAGGGCCTATCATCTGTCTCCATGGAGTTATTAATCCTTTACCTAGTGTTACACTGTATGGCATTAAAGTTATCTTTCAGCAGCAGATGACACCATCATGCACAGTGTCAGATCAGATCAATGGAGAGGCGACCCTGCTCACAGTAAGGGTACATGTTTTTGTTTTAATTTGAAGAACACCAATGCAAAATAGACAAGTTTAATGCCATACTGTGGAGCATTTCAGGCAAAGCAGTATCATTTTGACCAGCAAAGTGCACCTTAAAGGACTCATTCTTTTGCCTCAGAGTCAGGGTCAAAGTACTTAAAAACACCACTATTTTCATTTAGGATGTTAGTGTAGCATTTCAAAACAGTGGAGGGAGAGCAGGTTTCACAGCTTATGAGTTGTAGTTAGGCTCAACCTTGACACTTCCTCAAGACCTGCTGTAGCTATCCATTCACTTAATTCTCAGAAAGCTCCATGTGTGTTTGTTTTCCTAACATCTAGTAAAGCTATTAAGCCTGGAGCTCAGAAAATCCACATTTAAACTCACCGTGGCACTCATGATATCTTTGGCACAGGGTTAAGGCTGAGACTCAATGAGGCTACACTGGAGAACTAACAATAATAACCATGGGGCAAGTTCATCTGACGAAAGTGTTACTCAGGCATGATAACTTTAATTTCATTGTATTGTTTCTGTCTTAAAGGTGCACTGAGCAACTTTTTGGTTGTCACCTGGTTTCTATGGAGATGTCCACAGTAAGATATTAAACAGCTCTATGTTAAATTTATTAAATTACAGGTGTTTTTTATATCTCAAAAATACCTACAAAAAGAGCAGATCTGACCTGTAACTTGGTCTGGTTTGGTCTCCATGATGATAGAAAGATTGAATGCCATACCGTCAACAATGCACCTTTAAGAATCAATGAAGGCTATGATAATACTAGTCTATGTAAAGGTAAGACATATGTTGTTTTGGAGATCTTGTAAAACTAGATAATAGTCAGTTTACTTTTTGGTTGAACTATAATCAAGGTAGTAAATTGCCATATTGCATTCATATCACCACAAGATAATAAGAAAATAAGAAAGTTGAGTGACAGCGTTTTTGAGAGGTACACATTGGGATATGTACAGTATAAATTTTGTCATTATTGCCCACTCTGTATTTCTATGCATTTCAAAGGTCTGAAATAAGAGCCTTAGTTTGTGACAGGACCAAACCCGGATAAATTACATATCAATCTGCATAATTCAAACATTAACTTGAGACTATACATTTAATACAATATTCATGATCATGGGTTCACTTCTTTCTGTCTGATGCACTGACTCTGTAAATGTTTGGTGTGATTGAAAGACATCCTGAAGAGGTGTATTTATTAGCGGTGGCCCTGTATTTACCTGTCCTGTCCATGATGCTGGGCCCACTGTCCCTCAACATGTACACCAAGGTCTATTAATCAATGCTATTACATTCTGGTCATTATTCCTTTTCCAAAACATATCATACTTTGTCAAGACATGCATTTTGACGGAGCTGACCAATTAAAAGGAAATGATAAACGAGAAGAAATGCATGGTAGAATAAATATGTTTGCTAACTGTTGCAAAATTGCAAAATGGTTTCAAAAGAAGAGAGAAGAGAAGAGAAGTGAACTCACACTGGAGAAATTCTTCTCTGCATTTTAACCCATCCTATATATACTGTATATATATATTAGGAGCAGTGGGCAGCACACACATTAGGGGGCCCGGGGACCATCTCCATGATCTTCTTGCTTCGGTTTGGTCAGGACCTAAGCTGGAGGTACCTATGGTGCATGTTTTGGGTGAACCAATTTTGATATAGTATATTTTTATCATATAAGGCAAGAATATAGAAGAGGTGTTCAAGAGGTATTTACATTTTATCTTCAACAAATTAAAGATGCACTATGTAACTATTCAGGTGGAGATGTTAAATTGCTTTGTCTAGAATTTTCCTTTTCCTTTAGCATTAAATCGTCTACTAGTATAGCGCCTTCATCATAAACTTCACTTCAAAATTACATATTGTGACAGGCCTACACTCAAAACTCTAAACTCTTAAAGCTGCATTGTGCAACTTTTCTGGTGGAGGGTCCGTCAAATGCTTTTCTCCATAGAGATGTTATTGCTTTGATTGGAATGTTTCACAGTATGGCATTAAATCTTTCTATCTTCATGGAGACCAAACTAGACCAAGGTACAGGTCAGCTCTGTGGAGTCAAGTCAGAGTTTGTGTAGGTATTTTTGAGCAATAAAACCAATGTACTTGAATAAATGTAAGTAGATCTGTTTAATGTCATACTGTGGAACTTTCTAAGCAGAGCAATGACATATCCATAGAAACAAGAAGGTGACAGACCCCCAACAGAAAAGTTACACGGTGCACCTTTCCTTTGATATAGATAATTACCTCAAAACATTTCTGCTTCCCTCCCATGCCTGTCTCATTCATCATTTGGACTCCTCAGTTGTCCAGCTGTCAGAGCAGAGGAGGGGGTGGTCCAAGCCACCCGGGGCGACCCAGCCTCCCACTCCTCCTGCCCCAAATGTGATCCTTTTCTCTCACAACCTGTAATTACCTCTGTATACAGGCAATGAGTGGAAAACTACAGTCTATCTGAAAGGACACTTGTATTGTGATGACAACAATAAACATCATGCTGCTGGCTTAAGTCTTTGTGGTTAAATCCTCCAAATGCCAAACAGAGCCTTGTTTTGGGTAGGTCTTTACATAGCTATTGGAATGATTCAGCCCAATGAGGAAAATACAGTCAAAACATAAGTACTCAACTACCACAATAAATAGATAATAAAAAACTGCATGACTAATTAGCTGATAAATAATTCAGATTACACTTCCAATATGATTTATAAACAAATAAATTGCTCCAAAGTTCTGCATATGCGATGTTTATCAAATTGAAATAAACAAAAACATTTAGGTGTTCAGTTACATTGCTAATACTGTGATTTATTTAATGATTAAATATGTAACTAATGTAACTAACTATAAATAAATACAATCATACCACAGGAATTGGACACTCATTCTGTTAACTGGATTAACTGGCACCTTCCCATATAGACCTCATTATTTTCAAGACAAAGCATTCTGGACCATTTATCAAATGTGAAATATCTACTTATGTATTTGTATACAAAAATAAAGCATCACTGTAATATTGAAATACTGAATAAAAAAAGTGTCCAAATGCATTGGTCTAGGGGTGGGTGATATTAACTAAAATTAATATCTTAATGAATATCTGAATATCTTAATCTTAGATAATCATTTAAAAATGAATCAAGAATGTATCAAGATGTGCCTGCTGGAACAGATATCAGCTTCCAAATATCGGTTCAGACGATATCCTGGTTAGCCATATAAACTGATGTAATAAAACTCTTTACTGGTCATATTCGGCCTAATAATATCTCATAATTGTTATTTATACAGAGATGTTAAGCTATAACAATTAATTACTAAAATAACAGAACAAATTTGGATCTTTGTCTTTTTTTGTTTGTTTGTATTAAGAAAGCAAATGCTGTTTTCAGTTTCTGCAGTGATATCGGTTAATGTCAAGTATTGGCAGATACTTAAAGCTATAGTATCAGAATCTGCATCGGAACAGAAAAAGGCTGGATCAGTGCAATTGAAGCTGGATCAGTGCAACTGCAGTGTCAAATGGAACCATCAGCAACTTCCAGTCTCTTATTAAACATAACAATATTAGGATGTAAACAATATATTTAGTTAGTTTAGTTATCTTTCTGATGCCTCACCCTGACCTTATTTCCTCACTTTGGGTCACATCTGTGTAATTAAACTTTTATACATCCACGTTTGGGGCACTAGTCCAGCTGTAGCACTGCAAAATCCCCCTCTCCCCAACCCTGACGTCTTTACTGAGAGACGACCTCCAGCCTGCTACGCTGTCCCTCACTGCGTCTCGAACTCCCCGTGCATCTGGTTTGTATTAGCTTGTTGCCATGCAGGAACAAACACAATTTTTCTTTTGTAGTTTGTTCCAGCCAATCAGGAAGGGAATCGGGGGTAGTTTCCTGTTTCCTGTACGGGTCCCAGACAGTGCAGAATCCCGGTAGCGCTTGTTGAGTTTCCGAAATTCATGCATGTACAGCCAGGAAGTCAAAGACAGTCATAGCAATGCATGGTCTCTCTCTCTGACTTTAAAACTATGGAAATCTGTATGGATGTTAAGCCAGGAAGTCATGGCATCTCTCTAGCTCTCTCTCCCCTCTTTATCCTCTTTCTCTCTCCTCTCTCTCTCTCCTTTCTATCTATAAAACTATGGCAATAAGTGTGCATTTTTGGCAAGGAAGCCAAAAACAGTAATAACATGGTAGCATGCTCTCTCTCGCCTTTCGATCTTTGAAACTATGGCAATTTGTATGCATCTTCAGCCAGGGCCCAGGAAGCCAAGCGCAGTCATAGCATGGTAACAGCAATACGTGCTCTCTCTCCTTTTCTCTTTCTTCCTCTCATTCTAACTCCCCCCTTACTCTCTTTTCTATTTCTAAAAAATATGGCAATGCGTATGCATGTTCAGCCAGAAAGTCATGGCATGGTAACAACAATGCACGCTGTCTCTCTATCTCTCTGTCTAGTTTGTCTATTTTATCTATTCCTCTCTCTATCTCCCCCTCTTTTGCTTTCTTTTCTGTGTCTAAAACTATGAAATCTGTATGCATGTTCAGTCAGGAAGCCAAAAGCAGTCAGAACATGGTAACAACAATGCATGCTCTCTATCATTTTCTCCTCTCTTCCTCTCTATCTATACCTCTCTCTCTCTCTTTCTAGTTTGTCTATTCTGTCTATTCCTCTCTCTAACTCCCTCTTTTGCTCTCCTTTCTGTGTCTGGAACTATGGGAATCTGTATGCATGTTCAGCCAGGAAGCCAAAAGCAGTCAGAGCATGCTAACAATAATACATGCTCCCTCTCCTTTTCTCCTCTCTCTCTCTCTCTCTCTCTCCCTCTCTCTCCCCCTCGCTCTCCGTCTCTTCCTCTCTGTCTTAAACTATGGCAGATTCTCCACTGTGAGTCATCATGAAGCCACGGCCTCATGCCAAAGGACAAGCTCCGCTGCTGACTTTGATGAAAACAATGTGATGCAAGGGTTACACAGACACAACACAGCAGAGCGCCACGGGAATCAGACTAATGTGTTTGAACAGCCACTGCTAAGAAACTAAATACACCTTTTTCATGACGCTTGTGAATAATGATGGTCAAATCTAGTCCGAGAAATATGTAGAGACAAGCGGTTAAGATGATCTGAGTGGATGTGCCGAGCTCGACTATAAGACCCTGTTAATTGCTTCCTTATTGTAGTCAGGGATATTTTGGGCTTATATAGATTAAAGGTCCTCTAATATGCAAAATCAACTCTTCAACTTCAAGGCATGTTCATTCATTCATGCGGTTACCTCATCAAAGACATACCTGGAGGTGTGTTTTGTTTCATTCACACATGAATAATCCTATATTATTAGTCTGTCTACATCTCCAAAACTCAAAATGCTTTGTTCAATCTTGTGATGTCATGAAGCAGTAATTTTCAAGTTATGAGCAACCTTTTACCTTTTGATCAGTAGAGACTGGAAATTCCAGGGATGAAATAATCCTAATGTTTCTAGTGAAGGAGTTTAAAAACACAGTGGTGCACTTCCTGTATTACTGCATGACATCACAAGGTGTTTTCAATTTGAGAGGAACTCAGTCTAAATATGCAGGATTTGTGTGTTAAAAATGTGAATGAAATAAAACACAGCTCTAGATATGTTTTTGATAAGGAAACAACATTATAACATAAATCAGAAAATAAGAGCCCTTTAAATGCAACCACAAGGAGGAAAATACACTGAAATGATCAATATGATCAAGTGTAATATTACACTTGCTTCTGATGCACGTGTTTAATATTAACTCAGTTAATAGTTGATGTTTAAGGACAAGTCTTTATAAGAACATTATAAGAAATCAGTGGGTAAAAACTAGGGCTGGGCGATAAAATTGTCTCAGTTTTGCAGTTTTGGTGTGTTTAAATGTATTTCTGTTTGATGCTTTTCTGTTCAAACCATAGACTGTATCTCAGACCTGGGCACTGTACAGCTCCAGGGCCAAATACGACCCTCTAGTTGACTGTGGCCAGCCCATCTAAGATAATATGGAATTACAAAATAAACATATTTTTGAATTTTACCTCATGCATGGACTAAAGGTGCATTGTATTTATTTTAGAATTTTTTTTTAATGACATTTTTATAAGGCAAATTCACTTTTTCATTGCTTAGTCATAACATATACTCTTACCAGTCTTACCAGCGAGTCAAAACAATCCTATTTACTGCTTTTTATAAAGAAAAACACTTAATATTATGCAGAAGTGTTAACCATTTTGGCCCGGCCCTTCACAATATTTTCTGTTTTTCATGTGGCCCCACGGAAAAAAGAATTTCCCATCCCTGCTGTATATAAAGGGACATAGCTAACCCACTAACAGCCTTTTGTCCAATAATAAATTCTTTGGAACTTTGCCTCAAATTTGCCCCTATAACCACAGCCTTGTGAGCTTCATCTGACACTGGCACTAAACGTTATGGGTCACATCATACTCCCTTTGTCCACTTCTTTATAAAGTCTATGGTTCAAACACACTTTAACCTACCAGCTCCTGATGGTCAACAACTGACATGTTTTGAGTGAGTGACTGGGCTGAGCTGGTTTTAACACATCACAATGTAGTATGAACTCTCAATAGCTATAGATGGTGTGGCACTCATCCCCACCCCAAAGCTTAAAAATAGTTCACCATTATTATGTTGAATATAATTGTTCAGCATATTACATATAGGCCTGAATATATCAACAATGCTTTGCAAAACCCTTTTGATGAACTCAAAATAATGTGACTGAAAGCCTGCCTTCCTGCCTTTTTTCAAGTTCTTCACTTCACTCAACTGCAGCCTTGAACATAACACTTACAATTCTGAATGCGAGAGGTCCTTCTGTCTCCATTCACAAAACTGTGTTAGCGTCATTCAGAAAGTGCACGGAAACTAACAAGTCCTATGGGGTTTTAATATTACAATCCTCCTCTGAATATCAAATGCAATGCTCTGCTATACGCTCTCCCTTCTCTTAGTCACAAGCAATTTCCCAGAGACAAGTACAGTAGCCAAATCTCCATTATTATTTTTTGGATTGTATTAGTTTAACATCAACAGAGATTTACAGAGTCTTGGCAGCACCACACGCTCCCCATAGCCCGCTACTAGTGTGTTTGTTGTCATTTTCTCTTCCTCTGGCGCTCATCCCTTCTGTTGCATGTTTGGACTCAAAACAATGATAAACGGACAGCCAGATGTCAATAAAAACATCCAACCGATAATAAACAAGTCTTACATTTGATAATTTATAATAAAACGCTTTTAATACAATATTTTTCCCCTTGCTTTGCAGATCTAATGTGCTATTTATAGTAAAAGATCATAAGCTGTTAAAAGCCACTGCCTGGAGATGAAAACTTTAATGCATGGTTGATTTTACATATGTTGTCCTCCTTGTAAAATTGTATAGCAAACAATGTAGCAATCAAAAACATAAAACATATTAAGAGATGTCCAACTATAATGAAATTTAAGACATATGGAAATTACATATAGTTGTTTATTATATCAGATATTAAATGATATTATAGTTGTAATCTAATGTAAGTCAGTGTACTCTTTGTACTGTCCTAAGCCCATGGTTACAGGGTTGCATCTGAAAAGGCTATAGGCAATGAGAAGATTTAGGATTTGGTAAGAAACGGTGATAGGGCAGGCTATTATAAATCTAAAATAATAATAATTTTTAAAAATTGGCTATGAGAGAGGACGTCTGCTGTCTGTTAGGCTACATGTTTCTTTTTAATTAAAATTTACTATTCATGAGATACAGTTGGAGGTGCATATTAAAATGCATGAGGCTAACTACATGTGAGTCAAGATCAATGGTCTCTAGTACAGACAGATCTGCATAAATACTCTCCCTCTCCACAATGGCCCCAAAGGCCTCTTCATGGCGTTACTCACTGGTCTCAAACCACAACAGGACACAAACCTGGTTAAACCACTGGTGACAATGTTAACATATTCAAATCAGGAAAAACCAGACTACATCTAGACAGTCCATCATTGGGGTACAGCTTTATGGACGTGGGAGGAGGGGTAGGCAATAATTTGGAAAGCAGTAATTAACAGTGCAATTGCAAAAACATATAACATATAAAATGCAGCTAAAATATCCATTCACTATTGTAATCTTTTGTAATAACTATATCTATAACAGTCAATGCAATATGGGTATGAGTTGGACCCATATTTATATCAGCTGCCAAGATAGCACATTTTCCCCATAAGGCAGTTTGGGGCAGTCACAATTTCTTCATTTTCATTTCCATCTCAGAATATTCAGTGAAAGTAGCAGCGCGTGTGATTTGAATGACAAAACCACCAGCTGCAAACAACAAGAATCTGCCTGCTCCTCCAGACTCGGTTCTAGGAGCTGCTCGTCTGTCTTGGCCCGTTAATGTGTAGCGATCCATTGAGGCGCTCAGACTGGGGGAGGTGGGGATTTTTCCTCTTACCTATTTTTATTTTAACGCTCTGAAACACCCGAAGTCCTTCCTCTTCCACTGCCATGCTTGCGCCCTGGCTCGGTCCCTTTTCAGATACGCGCAGTCCCGCTCCTCCACGGTGGTCTGTTGTGGGTGCTCCAGCGCGCGGTTATTCCAGAGGTTGTGCACATCTAGGCTGTATCCGAATAGCGCTGCTGCTTTCTCCGGGCTGATCACTGCTCCCTGCCCGAAGAACGAGCTGCTTGGTCCCGCAGCAGCAGCAGCAGGAACAGGGGGTGTGGCTCTGCGCTACGCCCCGCCCACACGTGTCCCGATGGTTTGCATGACGCTCCCATGTGGTGTGGTCAGGGCTCAGGGTGACCGGAAGTGGGTGCAACGAGAGAAAAGTCTTGATTTGTTTATTTTTAGTTACCCTAATAAGTAAGACTAAAGTAATGTGCGTGTAATGCCATATGGTCTTTTTCTTGTTGGACCAGCCACAGTCATAGACTGTTCACTAGAGATATACATAGGCATTACAAGAATAAAAGTTAGTAGTAGGCCTTCAATAGTTAGAAGTAAGAATAATGTATTTGGATGTTTAACCCTGGAAAATCTGCATGAAGTTCTTACAAGGAGGTAGTCTATTGCTAGTCTACATAGGCCTATAACAGTTCAATAGGCAAGTGTCAAAACATAATATTAGGCCTAAGTAAAGCAGCATAGTGTTGGAAAACAGTCAAATCCATTGGGAGGATCACACTCTCAGGCTCAGGGAGAAGAGCCCTGTGGGAAACATGTGAGATGATCATAACAGTTCAAGTTCTTCTGTCGGTCAGGGTGTGAGGATTACCTGTCACTGCTTTAGCTCTAATCTAATCAGACTGTGTCAGCCTCCTCATGAGAACACAGAACTATCACGACACTCACAGTGTGTGTCCTTAGTCTACAACACATTTTCAGAGAACAAAACAGCTGTGTAATTATGTAGCCAAGTACACAGGAGATAATGTGTCCTTTGGTGGCGCGTCCTGTGGCATCATGTGCAATTAGAACAGTGGACAACATCTAATGATGCTATAGGCCTATTATTTCATGCTCTTAAAAGATCAGCTTCAGTAAATTGCACAGTTTACTGTATGCTGAATCTGAAGCACACATGTGGGAAAAATGATTTCAAAAAGTTTATGACATTTATTTCGGTTCAGCATTGGGGGCTACGCCCTGTGGTAAACCACAAACATGAGTGTTTAACAGAGTAAAATAACACTCAGCAAAATGTCAAATGACAATTCAAAGACATGCATCACCTACAAGCATAGTTAATGGAATAATTATTATGAACAACCTCCACATATGACAAAGGAAGATTTCTACAAATGAAAGAGTGGACAGACAGTGACTGAGCAGTTAATCCTAAGATATTACATAGACAAATACAATTTTTTGTCAATAAAGAGTGTGTAGATTTAAAGCTGGTTCGAAAAACCCTTTTAAAGAAGTGAAACCCTGCAATAGCCTACTTCTTATGCATGTAAAGAAATGCAAATATGTCTCTAACAACAAGAAACTAATACACTAAAGCTATGGTTCAAGGCAAGTTATTTCTGAATGGAGATTGGGACATTTCAGTAGCTGTGTTACAGCACCGCCTGGTGGAGATTTAGGGGAATTATTGAGACTTTTTGAACAAGATCTGACTGCATTTTGTCGAGCTGTAAAACAGGACATATGGGACACTTTTCCTCTTGTACTACCGCTGTCTTACAATAGTAGGCTACATCTCTATTTTCAGCCAACAAAAATACAAGTAGCCTATGCTATCATCAAGGTTAATTAAAATAAAAGGTGTAATGACATATTAACATTAGAGAGAGGTAAAGAATAAAATCTTCAGAGGACTTTGTCAGTGAGATAAAGTAAACGGTGTGATGACATACTAACATTAGAGATGAAATAAAAACCGTTACCTCAGAGGACTCTGTCAGTGACATAAAGTACACGGTGTAATGGCATATTAGAAATAAAGAATGGATAAAAAGCGTTACCTCAGAGGACTCTGTCAGTGACACTGTCCCTTTAACCGTCCTCCCCGGTGTCTCGCGTCTCTTCCCCATTTCGTCGCTTTGTTTTCATTGAAGCTCTTTGGATCATGGCGGCTCACTCTGCTGAAGAGCCCTTCCCTTTCCACGGGCTGCTCCCCAAAAAAGAGACCGGCGCCGCGTCTTTTCTCACCCGGTTTCCGGAGCACGATGGCAGGGGGGTGCTCATTGCTATCCTTGACACCGGTGTTGACCCCGGGGCCCCCGGTATGCAGGTAAATGTACCCGGCTCACTACCGCTACTTTGCTAATGGCTAGTTAGCATGCTAAGCTAAAGGCCTGACTCATTCATGTTATTTGTGCTCTGTCACTAAAGGGTAACTCGTTTAACCTTAGCCATGTTAGCATGCTGGTTAATTTAAGTACACCACAGATTCATCATTTTATATCAATATGACAACATATGCTTCACACTGAAATAAACTATTTACATCCTCCCATTACAATGAATGATGCTCATTACCCTAGTTTTACATTTTATAAGGTGCAAGCTAAGCAAATTCGCTTTCTTGTGTTGGGATGTTGCATTTAAATGCATTGTTTATTTTCAGTATGTTAACGCTGTTACATTTATTTTAACGTATTATTGAGCCATATTACCTACACTGTACTTCTTCCCCTGCACTTTTGCAGCACTTTTTAACATGTACTATTATTGCATGTTATTAGTACTTCTGACTATCTTAGCGAGTCAACGGGTTCTTCTTTGCATTGCATTGTTGACCCTGTGTTGATTCTGCATATGACAAGTAAACAATCTTGAACTCTTGAAATCTTGAACTGTAAGTTTTACTCATCATTTAAACATGTTCATGTATATGTAAGATATAAATAATGTGCAACATTTTAAAATGGTAATCTGTTTTACACAGCCTCTTATGGTGAATGTTCAGAGATGCAGAGATTGAATATGATACTCCTGACTGAAATACTAGCAGCTGTTAGACTTTGGGCAGATGGGTACTAGTTACATGCAAGCTCAGATTTTCAGTCTGTTAAATTATATCTCTACTGCTTGATACTTTCCAGGTCACCACCGAGGGAAAGCCAAAGATCATTGATATCATTGACACGACAGGCAGCGGTGACGTAAACATGAGCACAGTGGCAGAGCCTAAAGAAGGGACAATCACTGGCCTCTCTGGAAGAACACTCAAGGTATAAGGAACACAATACAATTTAAAGTACAGGGGAAAATCTATAGTTAATACCGCCAGAGAGACCTATTATATTGTATATCTCCAAAATCTGTCTTGTAGATTCCCCCTGCCTGGGTCAATCCAACAGGGAAATACCACATTGGAGTTAAAAATGGCTACGAGTTCTTCCCTAAGGCACTCAAAGAAAGAATACAGGTACAGTAGACTATTATTTTTTCTTCAGTTAATTTGAGTGGATTCACAACGAGCAGTATGTAGGCCTACTCCCTTCAGAGCTATTGTTATTCAAAGTGTGACAGTGTTATCTTTTATGTATACTTGTAATGTTCAAAATAGCTATTTATTTGTCTTTGTAGAAAGAGCGTAAGGAAAAACAGTGGGATCCAGCACACAGGGCAGCGCTCGCAGAAGTTTCCCG